>JAKUDI010001800.1:0-50000 GCA_022702515.1 Ilyophis sp. 1 JC-2022 | reverse complement strand
TGAGATGGACTACTATTAGCTTTAGTACAGTAATGGTATTCAAACTTTTTTCAGAGAAAAATCAGCTGCTGAATTAGTTATTCTATTGTAAAATTGTCTATTGGAGCTTTTTCACTCTCCTTTTTAAAATGTGGATGTGCGGATATACCACAAAAAAATCGTTTATGTAGCTACAGTATGACACTGTCTTTGATTTTGTATTTTGAGGCATTTCAATTTATAGTGTGTATCGGGGTTCAAGGCTATTCATTTGCACATTTTCACAACCCTGCAGCACCCGGTTTATTTCTTTGCACATTTGTAAGTCGCTTGCTAAATGATTAGAATCTGCTAATCACCTAATAGTTCATTATTCACCTAATCATATAGGCTATAAGTGAAGCCTACATTGTGCATGACAGTGACCGCAAGGACATGTGACTTGACCCTATATCACCCAACTCAGTTCACTGCTGAGGAAGGCTACAGGGATTAGCCAACAATTCCGGTAAGGAATATGTCTTGTATTTTGTGTAGCATTTAAAAAATGTATTCTTGTAAACACGGTTCATGATCCGACACAGATAAGCTTCCATAAACAACTTAGCCCTCTTTATGGCAAGACATGCCTTGGTGAAGTCAGACGTCTCGTAACTATGGGCAATAAAATACCACAGATACCACAACCAACCATCTCCATTTTAGTTTACACTATAAACATCACGGTGTGATTCCATCAAGTATACAACTAAGAAGCACAGTTCACAGTTAGCTTAATATCTTGAAAAGGACAGGGAGACCATTGTTGAATGTTAGGATTGGTCAGATTGTTCACAAACTGGTGGATTTGGTGGATAGCAACAAACGGTTGTCAGGCATTGTTTACGGTGAGGAATCCCCTTTGCCAGCTGACATCAATGAGGAAGTACAACAACTTAAAGGGCACAAACAATTGAGAGTGCATGTAACATCAATAACGCAAGTTTACTAAACTGTCAGAGAAGACAATGGCTGACAACAAGCAGAACCTAGCTTCAGAGTGTATCGGTAAGTGGGAGAGGAACTGCTCTAAACGCCTGCTCAGTGATCCCAAACAAGCAGAACCTAGCTTCAGAGTGTATCGGTAAGTGGGTGAGGAACTGCTCTAAACGCCTGCTCAGTGATCCCAAACTCTCAGTGCTAGCTAAGGGCTTGAATTTTATAGTCTGACTTAAGTTGATATTGCAGACTTAACTGCCAGCACTCTATAACCTCTAACATCACATTGCATGAACACAAAGCCTCACAGGTTCTACATGGTTATAGCTACTGTACATCCAAATCTTGCCTGCAGATAAAGGAACTTACAGCTAAATACAAGGCCAGACCTGTCAAATTTCTGACCAAAATCAAGTGGGATGGTGCTAGCATGCTGAATACTGCCAGCTATACCTCACCACCGAAACCCCACCTAAATTGTATAGTTTATTCAGTTACTTTTTTTCCACAAAGGTAACTGCCCCCTGTGTCTCATTGTCTGCTATGTGGGCTCTATTACCTACACTACTTCCAGATGGCTAGCAGATGTTTTAGTAAACACACTTTACAATAGGGCCAGTAGTGTAATTACTGACACACTTTACCATAGGGCCAGTAGTGTAATTACTGACACACTTTACCATAGGGCCAGTAGTGTAATTACTGACACACTTTACCATAGGGCCAGTAGAGTAATTACTGACACACTTTACCATAGGGCCAGTAGTGACATTACGGACACACTTTACCATAGGGCCAGTAGTGTAATTACTGACACACTTTACCATTGGGCCAGTAGTGTAATTACTGACACACTTTACCATAGGGCCAGTAGTGTAATTACTGACACACTTTACCATAGGGCCAGTAGTGTAATTACTGACACACTTTACCATAGGGCCAGTAGTGTAATTACTGACACACTTTACCATTGGGCCAGTAGTGTAATTACTGACACACTTTACCATAGGGCCAGTAGTGTAATTACTGACACACTTTACCATAGGGCCAGTAGTGTAATTACTGACACACTTTACCATAGGGCCAGTAGTGTAATTACTGACACACTTTACCATAGGGCCAGTAGTGTAATTACTGACACACTTTACCATTGGGCCAGTAGTGAAATTACTGACACACTTTACCATAGGGCCAGTAGTGTAATTACTGACACACTTTACCATAGGGCCAGTAGTGTAATTACTGACACACTTTACCATAGGGCCAGTAGTGTAATTACTGACACACTTTACTATAGGACCAGTAGTGTAATAACGGACACACTTTACCATTGGGCCAGTAGTGAAATTACTGACACACTTTACCATAGGGCCAGTAGTGTAATTACTGACACACTTTACCATAGGGCCAGTAGTGTAATTACTGACACACTTTACCATAGGGCCAGTAGTGTAATTACTGACACACTTTACTATAGGACCAGTAGTGTAATAACGGACACACTTTACCATAGGGCCAGTAGTGTAATTACTGACACACTTTACCATAGAGCCAGTAGTGTAATTACTGACACACTTTACCATTGGGCCAGTAGTGAAATTACTGACACACTTTACCATAGGGCCAGTAGTGTAATTACTGACACACTTTACCATAGGGCCAGTAGTGTAATTACTGACACACTTTACCATAGGGCCAGTATTGTAATTACTGACACAGAAGACTTGGACCAGGAGCTATACCATTTGGATAAGGCCCTGTCCCAGCGTGACTATCCAGGTTGGGCCCTAGAACATGTCCAAAAATGCTGTCAACACCCCCAAAGAACCCCCTTCTCAGCTCCCAAAATGCATATGTTTTTTTAACTCATATAGAATCCAGACACATAGTGAAAAAGAAGATTTAACTCTGTTGGATTTAACTTTTGTGCAAACCAAACAAAAATAATGCATTCCAATTGTCCAGGGACAAAATATATGCCATGGTTTTATTTTAGTATTTAAAAGAACTGGTGAGTTTGATTATATGTTATGTTGGGGACCGGTATTATGTACAGGACACTTCATGTTTCTACCAGTAGATGTCGACCTCAACCTCCACAGAAAATCTAATCACGACAGTCTTAATTGCCTAAGGCAAAGGCACAATTTCAAATCCACTCAGTCTGTCAAAATGTCTAACAACATGTCACTCACTCCTGCTCTGAGCCCTACGGTCCTAGCATTCATCTACAGGGCTAGTTCTACTGTTGTTATTATTGGTAATAAGTGCCATATTGAATGTGTGCACTATGGAACATACCCTTAGTTGGTCGACATTCTGTATGTAATTTATGTATTTCCAGTACTTATTGTAAGAGAAGCAACCTTTTGTTAATAAATTGTATTGTAAAGCCCAGTTCAGATAAAAAATGCAATGACATTTTATGACATTTTATCAGCGTTTTAGAACATCTTAGGATTTATTTCTGAAAATGCGTTGTCCCCTCTCATTTCTCCGTAGCACCTTGCATCCTAGAAAGCAGAGACTGGGCTGAAACATGAAACATATTGGGTTATTTGAAGATTAAACACAGCTTTCATTGCAAACGTTTAAGGTTGCAACACCCTAGCCAGCAAACACTTCCGCCTAACATATTGGGTGCTTTGGCAATCTCATCCTGATTCACATAGAAAACGCCTCACATTTTGGTCCGTTGGAACTTGCAAGAGCCTTAAATGTTCTAGAGCTCTTGTTAAATGTTTATGAACTTTGCGATACACCATACACCCTCCCTCTGGTTCTCGTAGTTAAAGACTGGGAAGGCTTTGCTATGTATTAATCTGTTTGTTTAAATGGTTATCATCACTTGTTGGATGAACTACGAGGCAAGTCATGTCAAACCCTGTGGAAGATGCTTATATAAGACAGGAATGGAATTTATTGAATAATTTGTGTTTCTGAGAGTCAGTGTATGGGGTTCATCACAAAAACAGATATGTTAGACTGTTACAGGGACTGTGCTAAGTAAATACGTGTGTGTGTGTGCGTGTGCTTGTGTGCAGTTGGTGCATGAGCTTGTGTGTGTCGGTGAGCATGATGGGTGCACGTATGTGAGTGCATGGTCAGTGCGTGACAGTGTGCGCGCGTGACTGTGTGTGTGCGAGCGTGTGTTCAGGCAGTGAATCAGAGTGCATGTGTGAGTGTAAGTGCACGGTCAGTGTGTGACAGTGTGCATGCATGACTGTATGTGTGTGCGAGCGCGTGTTCAGTGTTCAGGCAGTGAATCAGAGTGCATGTGTGAGTGTAAGTGCACGGTCAGTGTGTGACAGTGTGCATGCGTGACTGTGTGTGTGCGAGCGTGTGTTCAGGCAGTGAATCAGAGTGCATGTGTGAGTGTAAGTGCACGGTCAGTGCGTGACAGTGTGCATGCGTGACTGTGTGTGTGTGAGCGTGTGTTCAGTGTTCAGGCAGTGAATCAGAGTGCATGTGTGAGTGTAAGTGCACGGTCAGTGTGTGACAGTGTGCATGCGTGACTGTGTGTGTGTGTGAGCGTGTGTTCAGTGTTCAGGCAGTGAATCAGAGTGCATGTGTGAGTGTAAGTGCACGGTCAGTGTGTGACAGTGTGCATGCGTGACTGTGTGTGTGTGTGAGCGTGTGTTCAGTGTTCAGGCAGTGAATCAGAGTGCATGTGTGAGTGTAAGTGCACGGTCAGTGTGTGACAGTGTGCATGCGTGACTGTGTGTGTGTGTGAGCGTGTGTTCAGTGTTCAGGCAGTGAATCAGAGTGCATGTGTGAGTGTAAGTGCACGGTCAGTGTGTGACAGTGTGCATGCGTGACTGTGTGTGTGTGCGAGCGCGTGTTCAGTGTTCAGGCAGTGAATCAGAGTGCATGTGTGAGTGTAAGTGCACGGTCAGTGCGTGACAGTGTGCATGCGTGACTGTATGTGTGTGCGAGCGCGTGTTCAGTGTTCAGGCAGTGAATCAGAGTGCATGTGTGAGTGTAAGTGCACGGTCAGTGTGTGACAGTGTGCATGCGTGACTGTGTGTGTGTGCGAGCGTGTGTTCAGTGTTCAGGCAGTGAATCAGAGTGCATGTGTGAGTGTAAGTGCACGGTCAGTGTGTGACAGTGTGCATGCGTGACTGTGTGTGTGTGCGAGCGTGTGTTCAGTGTTCAGGCAGTGAATCAGAGTGCATGTGTGAGTGTAAGTGCACGGTCAGTGTGTGACAGTGTGCATGCGTGACTGTATGTGTGTGCGAGCGCGTGTTCAGTGTTCAGGCAGTGAATCAGAGTGCATGTGTGAGTGTAAGTGCACGGAGAATGCATGACGCATGCCTCTATGAGAGCGGGAGCGTGTGTAGTCGGATCCTCAGCAGTGCCTCTGCCAGTCGAGTGAGAGTGTGGATTATCAGAAAGCCAGAGCGATGTCGCCTCTCTCCATTCTAACACACCTCACTGCTCTCATTGCAGTCGCAGGTAAGACTGTCTCTTATCACATCCCTTAATAATCAGAAAAATTCATTACGACATAGTAGTTTTTGGTTGGGGAGGGGTGGTGATGAACAGAGTAAAAGAAATAGGCAGAACTATATGAAGTGAGGCTATGATTTTTTTTTTATGGAATATGGACAAAGGGAGGGGAGGGAAAGGTGAAATGAGAATTCATATGGGAAATATGATGCTGGTCAGTGATAAGGGGCTGTAGACTGAAATAGTCAGCGCTTTGAGTCAGCAGAAAGGCATTGCTGTGCTGATTAGCACAAGTGTTTGATTTCATCAACTTCTCTTTATTATGTCACACCACCAATATAATAATAATAATAATAATAATAATTATTATTATTATTATTAAAAACAGGAGAATGGGCAGAAACATGAACATACAAGCTAATACATTGTATTATTAACTTATTTTTAATCAGGTAAAAACTAAATGAGTACAAGTAAAAAAACATCAGGAAAGCTAATGTGTTGCAAAGTAAGGGAGGCGATTATAGAAAAATCAATAAGTGAATTACTTTTTGAGTCATGGTTAAAGGTGAGCGCCTACAGCCTGTGTTTGACAGGCAGAACGAACATTAACCTAACAAGACAAAGCTGCCTATCTATGGCACTCTCCACATGACATCTAAAGGCAGGCAGGAGGTTGTTTTAAAAATTATTACAGGATGAATGTGGACTGATTTCAAAATGATACTGGTTGAGATACAATACAATAAATACCTTTTATTGGCCAGGTTTTCAAAAAGAAGCTGACAGACAAAAAATGCAACCTGTTGATGATCGATATATCTTTCATTTTTATTTGTTTGTTTTTAATGGCAAGCGCAACCTTTTGTTCTAAAATGTGAGTGATTGACAGCTCATTGCACCATCACTGTTTTTTTTTCTCCAGCCTGGAACTGTCAATAAAGGGGATATGAAAATATAGTAAAGTTTTGATTTGCTGTAAATCATTCTTATGATACCATGCATATTGTTATCAAGTGCCCCAGGTTCAGTCAGTTATGTTTCAGGCAAGCAATTCATGTTGACTGCTGCAAATGTATAATTATGCCAAGCTACTGTTGCAAATCCGGAAAAGGCCACCGGGGATGGGGTGGATTAGGATAACTTATTTTTTATCAGAAAGCCAAATTAGAGTGCATAGAGCACAATTCTGTGCCTGATCTTGAATAATCAAAGGTTTCAAGTCCTGGTATATCTCATGCATTGAGAACTAAAAATGGATTTCTTCCCATTGTCTCTGTATCTTCTTTTTTGACAACTTTTCCGTAGCTTATTGTTCTGCTGACGGAACTCTTTCAAAGTTGAACTTGACATAGATGGATTTTTGTTGAAGAAGATGCTGTGAAATAATGAATGACTGTGAGGAGAAGTGGGTTCCTGTGGGTTTCTGTGAATCTTTCTGAAAGAGTTAGACTTTCACACTGTCATGGGCTGGCTTATTTAATAGTTAGTTTACAAGTCTGAAATACACATTATTCATTGTGTGTGCATGTGCTATTTTTCTATAATTCGCTCACATGCACACAAGCATGCGCGCGCACACACACACGCATGTTCAAACACATATACACCCATTATTAATTTAGCCTACTGTTTTTGGTCATTTGAACTTCAAAAGACTGTTTCATGCATAATAAATTGCATTTTAACTGGGTATTCTTTTGATGTCTGAATAAAAGCTAATCACTCCATTCACTTACTGTATATTGGCTATTGGCAATAGTTTTGTTTTAACAGTGGGATGGTATGCTTCAAGATTGCTGTTTACCTTAAAAGGTATCTGTGTGCATTAGAGAGAAAAGCAAAAACATTCCTAAACATTACATTATTAAGTAATTAGAATTTTTTTTTTTTTCTGTCAACTTGCAGATTTCATTGTGAGCCTTTGCATGACAAAGACAGACTTAGACTGTGGTAAGATTTGTACTGTAGCTGCTTTGGCCGGTAACCAATCAGGTTGCGTTATATTGTAAAAAGTAATGTGGCTGGTAACCAACCAGGTTGTGTTATATTTTAAAAGGTAATGTGGCCGGTAACCAATCAGGTTGTGTTATATTGTAAAAAGGTAATGTGGCTGGTAACCAACCAGGTTGTGTTATATTTTAAAAGGTAATGTGGCCGGTAACCAATCAGGTTGCGTTATTGTGAAAGGTAATGTGGCTGGTAACCAACCAGGTTGGGTAATACTGTAAAAGATAATGTGGCTGGTAAAATGTTGAACATGGCTGGTGATTTTTATAATCCACAAGCCACTCTGGCCAGTGGTTGAAAAAGTTAATTTCATACTCTGGTTGGTTGCACAAAAAATTTACCAGGATACACCAGTAATGGACCTTCACCTGGCAGAGTATTTGCAACCAGCACTTCGCTAGAGATGACTACCGTCCACAAAAGTCTACAGCATGTACTCCTAGACACTTTGGACTGCAGTACACAGCTGTAACTTGGGTTGGAGAAATGTCGATTGCTGAGGTAATGCAGCTGAGATTCTCTCTAACCGAGGCTAGTATAGCTAGCAATCCAGTGGGTCATTTCAACTATGCTAGCATTAGCTATGCCTGTGTGTTTGACTCTCTGAGCTGTAGCCTACGTTGTTCACTTTTTTTTTTTTGCTTAGTCTAGCCATTGAAGACATGTCAATAAACTGTCAATATAGTGAACAATTATACCATTCTACCCCGCTGTGTGCAAAAATACAACCTGCCGCAGTGCAAATAAGAACAAATTTTAAAGTATTGAAAATACCCATGATTATCAAAGTTTGGAGCAATATCGGCTAATAGTTATGAAATACATCTACGGAAGACAGTTGTATATGCTAATTGATCTTTTATTTGGTGGGAAACCGCATTTAGGAGGCATTTCAAGGCTCGTTTACCCAATTGGAATGCATTGCAAAGCAGAGTCTAGGCGTGCTTCGGGTGACAAAATTATTATCAATACTGAGCAGCATAGCGGAAGTAGTTTGGAAAAATAGGTCCACGTCAACAAAACCGATTACCCTTTAATCGTGTAATGTCTAGGAATGGTTTTGCATCTCCATCTAAGGCACACAGATACTCAAAAGAGAACAAATGTTTTTTGCACTGTGATATCTGGTATGGTAGAACTGTCAGCACGGTGCTTCTTTGATGGGAGAGTGAAAGTGTGACCGGGCTATTATAGCCAATTTATCTGAAAGAATACAGGTTCTTTATAAAGGCTGACACAGAGTGCAGTTTCAGGATTGCTTTCCATATTTATTACAGAGTGGGGAAATAATTCACTTTTTTTTATTTTTTATGGAACACTTAGCTACGCCAGTAACTATAAATTCAATTTAATAAACATAAAGACAAGCACAACATATTTAATTAGGTATTCCAACCTTGAGATATCAAGAATGACTACAGATTTCTATATTAACATCTTAAATGGCTGGTTGAAAACTCAATGAGACATTTTAGGTATATTATGATCAATGTTGCTCTTTAAACCTAAGTGTTTGGTTATAAATAATTGTTCTCAGGATTGCATGTGTCTCATAGCACTTATGGACAAATCAATCAAACATTTTACATTAAATGTAGCTAAATATTATCTCATTAATAGAGTGCATAAGTGAAATTAGCATTGAAAAGATACTAGCATAGACAGTTGTGAGCCTGGTTGAGTTAATCATGGGTTAATCAATGGATGAGCTACAATAATGTTCATCTTGACTATGAAGTGGGTTGGTTCATTATTTTTGTCCTAATTTAAGGTTGTGAAGGAAGGATGTGGTTTCTCATCTTAATTTTGGCACACCCTAACCATTGTGAAGCAAGAATGATCCACCATAAATGAAACAAACATGATCAGCCATAATAAAACTACTAGAAAGCCAGATATGTTTTGTATTTTTCAACATAACAAACCAAAACTTTTTTTTTAAATTTGTCACGGTCACAAAAAGCCACCATACATCATCTCCGAGACTGCTCCAGTTAGTTTCGGCCTCTCTTTGGTGAGAGTTAATGGTTTATTGTGCACCTGCTGGAAAAACCTGCCAGTCTGGCCTGAAGCCGAGAAGCTCCAAGACACAACCTCAGCCTCTTGGACCAATACATTTCGACTGTACATATAGACTGCAGAAGAAGTATTGAGGTGGTTTGTTTCCTTACACCCCAAGTAGACTGTACTAAGTCAAGTGAGTACTGTAAGCATGTTTTCTTAATAGCCCAAAACTATCTATGCTACCACCTTTTCAATGCTGATTCACAATTGTGTGCTGTCGAGGAAACACAATTGTGTTCATCTGGTGTAGCCAGGAACCCATTAGAACTGTAATTAAGCTAAGCTTAATAATAATAAAAAAACACATACTATTCTTTTTGTTTGCTCTTTCTAAGTTGCTCTGGATAAATGACTATATGTAGAGGTAAATTGTATGTCCCAGACAGTTAGCCTGTAATCTGTCACGTTTGGCCTTGAAGGATCCCAGAGGCCCTGACTTAACTGCAAACTGTCGGCAAGTTATTTAACATATTTATATCTCTCGTTGTGGGGATGTACTTTCTGTTGTCAGTGTAAACAAAGGGCGTGCATGTTGTGGGATTCTTCTGACCCCCTGCCATGATTCCAGCAAGTTACAGACATTAATCACGCGGATCGTTCCACTGAAACAAACATTAACATATTTAAGTTTCACCTTTAATGGCCCGTGGAGTTTATGTGTATAAACACAATTTAATTTATTGATTCATATAATCAGTGGTTACCAGCACATTGCAGAGTAGTTAAGAGACACTAGTGAGCAGGTGAACATCCACTACAAAACATTACATAAGCCTGAAGATCCTACAAGAGTGTAATTATTACCTCCGCCAACAGAGTTGGACGGGTGTTATGTTTTCGCCCCCATGTGTCTGTTTGTCTGTTTGTTAGCAGGATATCTCAAAAAGTTATGAACCGATTAGGCGTGGTCTATCACAAAAAGATGCATAGCTTTAGAGCGGATTCACGTAACGCCACACAACTTTGATGAAAGGTTTGTCATGGGCCAAGAAAGAGCTGATTAAATGATCACACCAATTGGCCAAAATGGGGTGCGGCAGTGGGTGCGGCTTATCACAAAAAGGCACATAACTTCCCAAAGGATTCATGTAATGCCACAAAACTTTGAGGAAAGGTTTATCTTGGGCCAAGGAAGAGCTGACATTCCAGCATATTCACATAATGCGACAAAACATTGAGGATAGGTTTGTCGTGGGCCAAGAAAGAGCTGATTAACTTCTCATGCCAATTGGCCAGAAGGGGGCGTGGCAGTGGTTGTGGCCTATCACAAAATGATGCATAACTTTCGAACGGATTCACATAACACCACAAAACTTTGAGGAAAAGTTTGGCATGGGCCAAGGAACAGCTAATTAACTTCTCACATCGATTGGCCAAAGGTGGGTGTGGCCTATAGCATATCTTGAGAATTGCATAGTGTTGGCGGAGGTATGCACTCCACTGAGTGCCATCGTTCTAGTTTTTCTTGGCTTTGGGACAATGGTTGTTAACTCAGAGGGCTAATTGCATCTTTTTTTGTGTGGAGCAGCCAGGGAGGCTTGTGCTCTATATCCATTAGTGGTCATACCCCTGTTACAATAGCTCCACCCATGATATGTTTTGCAAAGCCTCACTATCTCATTGCTGATTCACAACTGCATCTTTCTGAGAGATATTAAGAAAGATATTCAGTCCATGTTTCATATAGAGACCATGGTTGATCAGGTACCAATAGACTGCATGTCAAAGCTGCATATGATAGGTCTTCCTCCAACTCCACTCTATGCACGCTTAGCAGTCGTCTTCAACGTGGGAAAAAGCAGGCTGGCGACACCACATGGCTGGGAGGAATATCACAGTGCTAATCAAGATAACAATATACAAAAACATCAGAACATAGAAAGTTATTATTACTATAATATAAAAATTGCAATAACAGATTACAAAACAAAATAAAAAATAGAGAGTTATTTTCAAGTACTATAGCACAACGCGCTTCAGATTTATTTGGTGAATGAATAACAATATACAACATAAAAAGAATCAGAACATAATAAGTTATTATTATAAAGATTGTAATAACAGAAAAATTATAAACAGACAGGATGTTTTTTATTTTTTTTAAAGATTTTATTTTTTATTTTTTGCTAGAAACTTATTCAAACTAAAACCCAAAACTCCAAACACATGCCAAAGTGGCCAGACACAAACAGCACTGCTATTGATAGCACAGTGAACTAGGAAATAGATAAATGTGTGAGTGAAGACAATATCGAGTAAGCAAATAGTATAAAAACCTTGCCTTCTTGGATCTTTAATCTGTAGCCCACTCCTCTATGCAGAACTGTGAGCACAGTCCTGTATATTTGTTCTCTGAGTAGAACCTCTGGTAAATCCCCCTTCTTCCATCCCTAAAATATCCTAAAAGTCAGACATAAAACAAAGAGATGCACAAAAATACTCATGTGTTCATTCTTAATTAAAGGCTTTAAACTCAAGTGGGACTGGTTACAGCCCATATCAGATGATTTTAAAACATATGTAACTCTATTAATCTAACTCAGTTGATATGCTCACCTACTCGCCCTAATCTTAAACATACAGAGAGATCTACATTAATTGATTTTATTTTGACTAATGTTCCTTATAAATACTCTGCTACTGGTGTCTTCTGTAATGATTTAAGTGACCACTGTGCTGTTGTTGCTATTAGAAATATTAAGATCCCTAAGACAAAACCACGCTTCGTTCAGAAGAGAAATCTGAAGCGTTTTGTTGAGCAGGGTTTCATACACGACTTGTTTTACTTTGAATGGAAAAGGATTGAGCTTATTCCTGATGCTGAGACTGCCTGTGCATTATTTCATGGCTTTTTGCAAATTATGAATAAACATGCCCTCTTCTGTAGGTACAAAGTGAAAGGTAGGGATAAACCCTGGTTTTCCCCTGAGCTATCAGGTATATTTCATGAACGAAATTCAGTCTGGGCTAAGGCTAGGAAATCAGGGTCTAATGCTGATGGGCTTCTTTTTAGGCAGTTTCGAAATAAATGCTCCTCTCTTATCAAGAAGGCCAAGTCAGAATTGTATTTATCTGTTACTACTGAAAATCTAGAAAGTTTTGGAAGGCTATTAAACCCATGTCTGGAAACTGTAAGTCTGTAGATTTAACATCCTGTATAATGAAAAACTCAGTTCCTTATATATGACAAATCTGAAATGCTGAATTGTTTTAATGAGCACTTTGTATCTTCGGGCTCTCTATTTGACTCCCTCTGTCTCTGTAACACCCTGTGCTGATGAACCGATGAGTGGTGGTCAGACTTTCAGCTTTACACCATTTTCAGTGCTGGAGGTACACAAAAGCCCTGAAATCACTAGATGCTAGAAAACCTGCAGGTCCTGATGTTCTTGACCCCTGCTTCTTCATTTAGCAGGAACCACTCACATATATTTTCAATCTGTCTCTGGAATGAAATGAAATTCCTAGGATTTGGAAATCAGCATAAGTTCTCCCGCTATTAAAAGGAGGAGATCCAACGCGCTTAAATAATTACAGTCCTATTTCGAAGCTGTCACCTCTGGCAAACATACTTGAATCTCTTGTCAGTGAACAGCTTAAAGCATTTTTATACACTAATTCCTTTTTATCTACGTTCCAATCAGGTTTAAGAAAAAAACATAATAACACTTTTACAGCAGCCATGAAGGTTTTAAATGATATTACAGTCGCCTTAGACAAAAAGCAGCATTGTGTTTCACTTTTTATCAATATTTCTAAGGCATTTGACACAGTCGACCATGGCATACTGAAACAGAGATTATTTAATATAGGGGGGGGGTGGGGGGGGGGGGCCTGTTCACTGAAAAACAATGAGTCTATGGGCCACAAGTGATGCAAATGCTATAGCATTCACATGGAGACGTACGAGTAGACACACCAAATATATCTATTATGGGATTGGGCTCACTTGTTTTCCCACACATATAGAAAATACCTCATAAATGCCTCCCATGAACTACTCAGAGAACGTGTGTCCTAGAGTGTAAAATATTCACTTCTATAAATTAATGGTTTGGTTAAACTGACAATAAGCCATTTCCTCCTCAACACTTCAACAAGTAGCCCATCAAATGCATCAAAACGGCTCACTTTCTTTCAAATTGGTGAATGCTCGACTTCACATCGCAAGGTCAAGCCCCAAGCATACTGTGCTACATACGGTGCGGTTGCTAAATCTCTCCGTTATTCTAGTTATATTCCATTATATTCAGTTTTTTTCTATTCTATATTCGTTGAACAGTGCTATGCTCTTGCTCTGCAAAATGTACTGTATGTATAATGAGTTTGAAAGCTTGGTTTCGGACCCCCCTCCCGTGAAAACCAAATGCCCACACGTTTGCCCGTTTGATTTGTTTTGGCACCGACCCTGCTCCCAAACCATTCACTGTTGATTGGCAGTGAAGCCATTCCTGTTGAAATTATGTGCATATATAACAGGTGCAATACATCAATGTCCACTGTCAGCTATGGATGTTAAATCCAAAAAACACAATTGTTAGATTTTCAATGTGGAAAAAAGGCAAACTTTCACAGTTGGCCCTTTTCAACTACTTTTTTTTTCCAATACAAAACAGGTAAGTAAAAAATGAATAGAAATGTTTCATTTAAAATGATTCATTACAAAAATGTACATTACATATTAGAAATAATGTAGTAGAAGCTGAGATATTGGGGAGTTCAAGACCAATCTAGGCACATCGCCTGATATAAATAAAGTTTCCTGACCACAGAGCACCATAACCTGCAATCAAGTATTTATTTCAGTGAGCAAGATTTATCTGATGCATGATAGGAACTAATTCTGCCATGTGGCACATTGTAGTTTATGCGTTAGCCCACAACTGCATGGGAAAGTCTACGCAAAGTCTACTGAAGTTCCAGCCATAACGGCGGATGCGCGTGAAACTCATGGCAGATGCGTGTGAAACTCATGCGGAGTGAGGTCATGAGGCTGTGAGGTCACGCGAGTGGTGGCAGAAACGGGATCATTGTTGAGCAATACTTCCATCAGTCATGTGACCTGACAGCAACATGCCAGAGACACCTTGGAGCCAACGACATCACCTGTTACCAATGGGTTTGCTCATGAAGCTTTATTTGTGAATGAATTATAAGAATGTGTAAAGTGTACATGTATGTACGTGCATATATGTTTGCATGCACGCACAAACAGAGTTCTGTCTGAAAGTGGATTTTTTAAAGAAATGTTTAAATGGTCTGCCAGATCATAAGCATTTACGTACACTCCCGACTGACTTAGTAATAGAGCCATGAATGCTCTGTGAAAATTATTTGTTTACTCATCTGCACCTCCGAGCAAGAGCGGCAATGATACAGCCAGGCATGACACTTGAAGAGACAATCAGACATTTTTTTGCATAGAACTTTCTCTTTATACTTCTAATTTAATTAATCTGTATGACGCATGAATGGGTTAGTTCTTGTTTGCTTCTGTGGTTGCCTAGAAATCAAAAATCAGAAAAAAAAAATAATAATTCCTGGAATATATTGATATAAGATCTCACTCAGATACACTAGTTTTATGATAAATTGTTGACAAGCTTGCGCTTGCACCCCCACCCTCCCCGCCAATCATCATCCAGTATTTTATATCTAATTTTGAAATACAAAAACATTAGATTGCCCCTAAAAAAACACTTAATACAACAAAATACTGTTGATTTGCTTCCATCATACTGAAAATTTCAATGCGTCTGTTTTGGCACAAACTTCAAACTTGGTTGAATAGTTGTCATTGTTTATAGAACTGGTTTATCGGACAACTTTAATGTAATTAATGTTTCTGCTTTCTATTAAAAAAGTGACATCAATCTATACTTTTTTATATCATGCTGTTTTTCATAATCTCAGTTTGATATCTCAGGAGACATGTGCATTATTCAATGCTTTCAGACATCAGTAAAAAAAGATGTGTGTAATTGCATATTCAGGACAGAAGGATTATTGAGGATGGGCATGAATCCAAAATTTGGTTTTATGATTTAATGTAATTAAACATTCACTTCTTTGTTCAACAATTAAATTTAGAATTTCAATTGTAATTCATCTGCTGAAAGATGTTCCGTGAGTGGAGATCAGGGATTAGAATGCCCATCCTTGTTATATTTTACAAATGTGCGTGGATATTATGCTTATTGTTTCATTTTGATGGAAAATGAAGCAATTAAATCAGCATTTGTAATCAAAAGGTAGCAAGTAATATTTTTGGAAACACCACTTTTTCTGTCTCTGGGTGATTGCATTTGAGCATGTTTATTAGTGTGCATGTGAACATGCTGTTCTTTCTCAGGATCTCATCCTTCTCTTTCTTCCCATTTTTGTAAATGTATCTAGTCCTACCATTTTTATACTACCCATACAAAATGCATATCATATTATTCTACGATATGTGCAGATGGGTACTATTCAACATCTTATATTATTAATTATTAGCAATTAAAGATGCCAAAATTGCCATTGAAAATGAATTGAGCCTTATGGAAACATTACCCTCTCAAAACAGAGGGCCAATCAGGATGATTTAGTATAACATGTGATACTATTTCAGCCAATAGAACACATAGAAAAAACGGAAACACGCCATGTTTGTTGTGCTTGTGAAGCGAGCTACTAAGCTTGTTAATAATAACCAAATACTTATAATAGTGCTAAAAGTAATTTAACAATAATATCACAGACAGGCATCATTCATTTATAAAACAAGATTTTCAATTGCAAATTGGTATACCGTTGCAGAAAAAGTGAATTTAGAATTATCACGCTATCATCATCATCATTTTTAGCGTATCATGAAACGCAATAGAGTTATTCACTCTAATCTGCAATAAGTTAATGTTTCCAAACTTAATAAATAGTGTTCCCCTAGCCACAAAAAATGCTTCGCTAGATGTAACATGTTGCAACTATGATATTCACCAGATAAAAACGCTCTGGTAACACTTTACCAGTCCTAAACCCTTTGACATAAGGCTGACATATCACTGTCATACACAAGATGTAACAGCTGTCATAGGATGGCATAACAGATGATGTCAGTTTATGTCAAAATACATAAAACTGTCATCACTTTTATCGATAAATGTTATGACAAATGCTTTGTCACATGTTGACATGACAGCTAATGTCGATTGCCAAATGTAGCTACCTGTGCTACATGATACTATTACTGTCCTAATCACAACAGCTGTCATAACCGTTATAGCGTGTTGCCATGGTTACAGCAGCAGCCAGAGCCACGCTGTGTACTGGCTTCTAATTGAGAGTTCTGCTATTTTAGGCTTTATTATCTTCAGCAAATGACCAAATTGCACATGTGTGGTGAAACAACTATCGAGACTTGTAGCAGCCTTTAAACGAATATGCCTTCCGGTCTAATGTTTGGGAATGTTATTAATCTTTTCTATACATAGACCTAATGTATTAGCATGCCATTGGGGGTGTTGACAAACCAACACTTGGAACAGCTGTAAGAACTCTCTCTCTCTCTTTATTTCTGGCTCCCCCTCTCACAATCTATCTTTCTGTCCCTCCCTCTATCCTCTTCTATCAATCCCCCTCTCTTTCTCTAACCCTCTGTCAAACTCTCTTTTCCCCAGCAAGACATGCTTTAGCACATCACTGTAGAGGGGCTGAGGGGTCAAATAGATCCTTCTCTCTCTCTCTCCTTCTCTCTCCTCTCTTTCCCTCTTTCTCTCCCTTCTCTCCATCTCTTTCTCTCCCCCCAGTTAGAAATGCTTTAGTATCTCGTTGTAGAGGGATCCAGTGAGGAGCCGGATGGTGGGTTTGCAGTGGCAGATGTGTGTCCACTGGGTGAGTTCCCGTGCGGTAACCTGTCGGTGTGCCTGCCCCAGCCACGCCACTGCAACGGTGTGCAGGACTGTGCCAACGGAGCAGATGAGGAGAACTGCGGTGAGCACATCTGCGGATGCACATCATGCACCCAAAAACAGTTTGTTTTTGTGGGGTGGTATTGATGCAGCCATGACTGAACTAATTTTTTGCTGTTGAAATCTAGTTTTACTAGGTGATTATACAGTATATGCAGCCATTATTTGATATTTTGTTATTTATGCCATGATGCTTTTGACCTACGCCCCTTCAGATGTGCTGATTCACATATAATTGATATTTAATTCAGACACACATTTTCCTCAGATACAATTACCTATTTTGTGAGAAGATAGAGGGGAGCACATGTCTCCTTAACCCTTCTCTTGCATTTGGTTTTCCCCCCTTCCCATGCTATTTCCGGTCAAAATTGACCGGTGTGTTTTGCACAGTGATATCTCTGGAACCCCTATTCCAATTTTGATGGTTGACATCTCATTTGAACAGTCAAAGCAAGTAGAATCAAGGGGTGGCAGGCAAGACGGTGTTTCATTGAATTTTGAGTGATTTATTCAACAGTGACGCACCTATGATATTTTCGGTCAGAATTGACCGCCATAGGAAATGAATGGGTATGAGTATATTATGTTCATCCTGCAGATGGAAAACATCTCCACACACACACACACACAGACACACACACACACACACACACACACACACACACACCATGTTGATGTTCTGTTATGGTATTTTTTTGAATATTTCTATTTCAATAAATGTTCATTGAGGAAAACAGTATCAGTGTCTTATTTTATATTCATCACAGTGAATGCAGTGAATGCTGAACTTGATGGGCCCACCGGTGGGTCCGGACCATATACTATATATACTCAAGTTCAAGTTATCAACTTGTAGTTGAAAGTACACAATGAAACACTGGCTTGCCTGTATCAGATCAATACATCCCATGGTATTGTTCAAGTTCAAGTTGTGTGTGTGTGTGTGTTTGTGTATGTGTGTGTGCGTGCGAGCCTGTGTGTGTGTGTGCGTGTGCGTGCCTGTGTGTGTGTTTGTGTATGTGTGTGTGCGTGCGAGCCTGTGTGTGTGTGTGCCTGTGTGTGTGTGTGTGTGTGTGTGTGCGTGCGAGCCTGTGTGTGTGTGTGTGTGTGCGTGTGCCAGTGTGTGTGCGTGCGAGCCTGTGTGTGTGTGTGTGGAGATGTTTTCCATCTGCAGGATGAACATAATATACTCATACCCATTAATTTCCTATGGCGGTCAATTCTGACCGAAAATATCATAGGTGCGTCATTGTTGAATAAATCACTCAAAATTCAATGCAAGTGGTGATCATCAATTGTATATGTTCAGAGGCCTAGTGTGGAGGATAACATAAGATCTTGAGGCAATTGGATGAAAAATACAATATTTATGATTAAAAACAAAGTCACTCGGTCACTTTTGACCCGAAATGCAATAGATGGGTTAAAGATAACAGGCTGGTGGGGAGGTGAATGTACTGCCACCAGTGACCAAGAGAAAGAGATAAAGAGAAAAAGGACCACAAAGACCATAAGCGACCGTCAGGGATTTCTTAGAGACCACAAAAATGGGGAGAGGAGAGAAGAACAGAAGAAAGAAAGATAACTTCCCTGGCGAATTCTGCCGAAACAAAAAACAACCCAGAATATAAATAGGGAGAGACGCTCCCAGACTGGAGCAGAACTGAGGTAGAAAACAGAAATATCCTACACCTCTGTAAACAACGCAGAGTGTATTACTGAGCGGCTAGCGAAGGAAAAGAGGAAAACGAAAAACAACCCGGGCGAGCCGGTAAAACCTCACAAATGAGAGGAAAGAAAGGGAAGAAAATAACCGCCTCAACTCTGCAATAAGAACAGAGTAAACCAAATAAAGAGGTCAAAAGAAAAAAAACTTCTCAGCGAGGACGAGGAGGAATTTAGGAAGGCAGGAGAGAAAGAGCAATAGCAAAAGAGACTAATACGCTCCTATAACTAAACTAAGCCCTAAGGCAAGTCCCGTGTTACTTTATAAACAGTAATGTGTAATGTGGTCGCCTGTACCTATACCTTACTACCTGGCTAGAGTAGTAACAACGAGGATACTCAAGCACCGGAAACAGGAAGAGTTAGACACCTGACACAAGTTAAAAGGATAATGACCGGGCGAGATGGAAAACCCAGCCAGGCCCGGCCAGGATACTATCCCGGCGCAAAATAGAGAATGAGACGGCAACCTGAAAAACCGTGACAGAGAGAGAGAGAGAGAGAAATTTAAACAATTATGCTTCCCTTTTCAAAACAAAACTTTTTTGTCAATATTAAATATTACATTTTGCTACACATATGCATACGTTGTTACATAATATGACACAGTCACATAAATATTGTAAAGGAGAGAGTGAAAGAGAGCAAGAAGATACAGAAACAGTCATCGAGATAACATCAGAAAAGGCACATCCAATAAAGATGATTGAAGATATTATTTAATAAAAGTAGTTTGTGTTTTTTTTTTATAATGGCGCTGTTGGCACAGTGTATAATAGTAACAGTAAGAATTTAAATATGTGGCCATGATTTAAGTTATACCAAACCATATTATTAGCAGCAGGCTAATGCATTGATGTTTAGGGTGTATATGTGCATGCAAAACATAATTCCATTATTACACACACGCACATGCAGACACACACACACACACACACACACAGTCACACACACACGCATACACACCTACACACACACAGCTGAAACAGTCTTTATTCTCTTTTCCCTGTTGTTGTTTTTTACCATGCAGTTGATAACAGTGGATGGCCTCACCTTTTTGATGCTTTTCAGAAGACAGATGTCCAAAAGTCAAAGGACTGCTGTGAGTACCATTCTCTCCTCATTTCATTCACCAGAAGCATAAAAATAAGCAGTATGAACAGAAAAACAAAATGTTTTTCATGAGGCCTGTTACGACTGAGTACTGGACTGGACCCAAATGCAAGACTCTGAGAGAGACTCGATGAAAACTCCACCTGGGAGTATATTTATTTATGCAAGACAAAGTTGCTGGCAAGCAAGCAAGCAGGGAAACTAAAGGTGACAGGCAGGTTACGGGGTTGGCGAACTAAGGCTGGGCAGGTGAAGGGAACTGGGCTGTACAGGGCAGAACAGGAGGCAGGCTGGGCGGGCTAGAACGAGGAACAGAACAAACAGGTTAAGGCAAACAGAGTAGCAAACAAAGAGGCCGAGAGTGATCTCAAACAGAGCAGAGGAAACAAACTGCCGATGAGACTATGAAACAGGGGAATAGAGAGGGGAACAGGTGAGAGGGGTAATTGAATAATGAAAAGAGGTGAGGAATGTGTGCGAGAGGGAGAGTGATAGGCTAACCGATAAGAGGAGAAAACAAGGAGCTAAACGGTGACCACTCCCAGCCTGCAACGAACGCAGAAACGAGACGAACAGGGTAAACAGAAAAACACAACATAAAACGTAAGGAATGGGAAAAGGAAGGAAACAAAAGGGCGGCGGACTGGAGGGAAATGGCGGATGTTACAAGGTCATGAATATATCCCATCATATACAGTATCTTGCAATTATGTTCAGAAAACAAAATGCTAAATTTTTTGATCATTGCTTTGTTCTGTGTTGGATTTAAAAAAATAAGTACCCTTAAATATCCAGAAGTATGGATCCAGTATGCATCACTCCATGCTACTACATGTATGCCTTCCCAAGAATGCGAGAACATATCCGGGGGAATGTGAAATTGTTCTTATGTATTTAAGGTTTGGAGCAGCACTTTTTCAATATCAAATTTACCTATTTGTAATTCCTGTCTTGTCCAAGAAGGGCTAGAATTCTAGGTAGTATGCAAGTGTGTGTTTTGGAACACAGTCCTGGTTTTGCATGGCAGGAATCGCATGAACGATTTGCAGGATTCATCGGACTGATTTGCTATGGTTTCTGCTACAGAAAAACTAATAAAGGGATGTTTGTAATGTAATCAATTTTCTGAATGTCTAATTCCATCCATTGTGCAGACTAGATGTTATTATTGGTTGAGGCCTCAGGAATAACTAATACATTTTAAATTAAGGAATCAGGAGATAGCTGCTTCAATTTAGTTTAAGTGTCATATAGCTATTTAATAAAGATTAAATAAGCCCCCATTTTGTCATCTATTATTAGCACAAACACAAACACACCTTCATCAACACCTTTAATTAATCTCTTGACATTTCATACCAGGCTTTAAGCAGATTCATTATTAAAATATGTCAAATTCATATCAGTATCCAATGAACAGTAATATATTTCAGAAATTGTAGAAAACAAATAAACATTTTACTCAATTTAATACGCATGGATCAGAAGTGAGAATGTCAGAACTTTTGAAAACATATTTATATGTCTATGTGGTATTTACTTATTTCATCTCAACAAATTTGGAAAAGTCATATAGTGTCAAGATGACAAAATAAGGTTATCTGCTTTTTAAGAGACGTAAAACACTGAATCCGGTCAAATTGACCTGGAAAATTATATGAGGGGTAATCTACATGACAGATCTATTTCCACCCTTTGACTCGTCCATTCAGGTTATGTTTATTTTTGCTTTATTGGCAAATCTCACTGGAATTCTCACTCGGGGTGCATTCCAATATTCTTCACTCCTCACCTCCGTCTCCTCCACTCGTCTCCTACAGGGAAGTATGCAAAACAGCCAAAACATTTCAGGTACAAGTAGTTACATGTACAGTATACAATCTACTTGGCATTGCGGTTTGCGTCAAGAGATTAATTAATATGCAACCATTAACATGTAATTAATATGTAATCGGCAACATTAGATTAGGACACGAAGGTCGGTTTCCGGGGCACGGAGGAGCGGATGTGAAAGTGGAGGAAAGGACGATACATTTTTTGAGTATTGGGAGGCACCCCCTGGGTGTGTCCAAATATTCTTCACTCCCCACCTCATTTCCTCCACTCCCCCACTACCACTCCCCTCCTACCCGGAAGTATGCAAAACTGCCTGAACGTTTCGAGTACAAGTATTTACATGTACAGTATACAATGTACCTGACATTGCGGTTTGCATCAAGAGATTAATTAATATGTAACCATCAATACGTAATTAAGATGTAATCAGCAACATTAGATTAAAACGCAAAGATCAGTTTCCGGGGCATGAAGGAGAGGCGGTGATAGTGGAGAAAAGGAGGGTGCATTTTTTTAGTATTGGGACACACCCCCTGTGTTTCTTACTGCTGTTTTGACTGTGGCGTTGCAGTGCTGGACATGTTTCCAGAAGCCTGCCACTGTGAGGGCCGGAGGGTGAACTGCAATAGCAGAGGGCTCCAGGACGTGCCGGCTGTGTCCTCTAACGTCACTGCGCTGTGAGTGACGTCACTCCCCTCTCATAGTCTGCTTCACCTCTCACTTTCTCCACTGAGGGTTTTACTCATGAAACCACCCAGACACAGTATATATCATTTTTAGACAAAACAACCAAAGAAATTGCACTGTCCTTCACAATGTCATCAGTCATTATCATGATTTGTAGTTGAAGTAATTGACCATTTATTTATTAGCAAAGTACCTTCCTGGAAGTTGGCCAGACTTATCTCACAGCAGAGGGTCAACTTGGATGTTCTCTAAGTTTATAAGTCTGTTAAGTAAGGCTGATTTCTCACTGGCTAATGGATTGGTCGAGATGCTCTTTTAGCAGTGAAGGGCAGTATTTCATTTCACTGCTGCAGTTTTTATGGTGTACAGTACAGTTTCCAATTGGATGCAGATGAGCAGATGATCAGTAAGTTGTTCTTGCAGCAAGTTTAAAATCAGCAGAGCTGGCCACCGCGATGGTACAACGGTAAGAGCGCTGACTTTCAGTCAGTGCAGTTGTACTCCGAGGATCGGGGTTCGCGCCCCGGTCCTGCCAGATCCGAGCATGGCCGGTGCCCTGTGGGAGCGGCAATTGGCGGCTGCTTCCGGGTGGGGGGAGGGGCTCGGAGAGAATCGCTGCGCACAAAATGGCCCTGGGAGAGTTGGAATCACGGTCAGGAGCTCGAGGAGTCACGCCCTGTAGAGGACGTGGCTCCCTCCTTCCTACTACTGGCTGACAGGGTTGTATAGCGGTGATTCTCAAGCGGTTGCTACATGGGGGGGAATTGAATTAGAATAGGGGTTCAATTGGCTACTAAATTGGGAGAAAAATGGGAAAGAAATCTGAAAACAAAAAATCAGCAGAGCTGTAATGCTGATGATGGAAGCAAGTGATGAGAGAGAGTCAATGATAATAGCTAGGTGCTGCCACTCATTACAGATGCATTGTAGCCGCAGATCTTAAGCTGTGCCACTGCTTTGAAATGTCACTCAACTGCCACTATTGTCACTCTATTGAGGTCAAGATTCACCATCAGTAGATGCAGTTACACTATAGTTATGGTTGCTTCTTCTTCACTTAAAATACATGTGCTTTTCAGTCTTCTCCAATAACTTATGATAGTATCCAGTATACAGATAGTATGCAGTTCATTAATATTGTTCAGCCTCTGAAGAAATCACTGCACTGTATATATGCATTCATATTTATTTCATTTAATTTAATATTTAGAGGTTTCTTTTTTAATTCATACATTTTTTCAGGGTGAATTAATGCTTTCTCATCCTGTTTTGAGACAATACAATTTCCGTTTTGAGGGGATTTTTTATTTATTTTTAACCATTCTACCCCTGTCAACTCATCATGCCAGCAATTCTAACACTGAGCTTTTTAAGGAGACAGCCCATTGTAGGGCTATGTCTTCTCCACCCTCATCGGCACTGAAAACCAGAGGAGACAAAATCAGAAGAGAGGAAAGAGGAGAAAAAAAAGTGGGATAAAATTTTAAGAGAGGAAGATTCAGACTGCCTTCACAGATGACAGAAAAACAGCCCTGGTGCAGAAAACGAGATTGTGTTTATATGGGCCCTGCTGTCATTGACCTCAAAATACTTTATAGCAGTGATCCCAAACTCCAGTTTCATAAAGTCACAGTGTGATCTCCTTTCATTCAGCAGTCGGTTTTAAGCCTCGGAAACCAGGTGCGTAGACTGTTTAGCCAATCAAGCTGAAACACACTATAAACCCGCAGCTTTACAATCTCGAGGAGGGCAGTATGAGATGACGTGAGTTGGTTCACCTTCATCACTGCCAGTGCGTGTCTATGATTTGGGTGAGCGTGGCAGCAATAATTCTCCCTGAAAGCTCACGAAACATCCCTGGAGAACTCTCACAACCTCAATAGCGCAGATGCAGGAAGAGGGCTGAACATAAAGTTTAGTAGGCCTATTGTGAGGTTTTTTCCCGCCAAAAAAATTCAATTAAATAAACCACACACTGCTCTTTTATTGGCTCAGAAGCCAATCTGAAATGAGCGTGAGCCGAAAGCCCGGAAAACACTCGTCGTGTGGCAGAATGTGCCCTTCTCAGTTTGCAGCAATGTGGCATTACAGAGCCTAGCGATTTTCAACAGTTATGAGCTAACGTACAAGCTAAAGCACCTAAACCTCATACGGGTTCACTTTGTTCATTTGAAATGCAGTGTAAGCACACTTTGTATTAAAAATGGAATGCACCGATGAACAAACGGCAGGTACATTTAAGCAGCGCTGATACTTTCTGGAAAGTGTTCGTCAGCCAAACCCTGAGCTTCTGTCTCCTGTCAGAGGAAGCCTCGCTTGAGCCGGCAGCCTCGCAATGCTAAACAACTTTATCATTTTGGCACACTTGTATAACAATATGAGAGTTACTTCCTTGTGCCACAAAATGAGAGCAAGTAAAAAACGGATTTTCTTTTGTGGGTTTGAAGCATTTAAAGAAGAAAACGCTGCATGTACCGAACACACCCATAAAAGGTGTATATGGTGGTACTTATAAAGGCAATTAAACGTGCTCTCTTATATTTAGCGATCCAGCCATCTCCTTACACCTTATTGGCTGTACAGTCTTTTGCAGTCCCTACCCAGTTTTGTAAATTGTCACTGAAAATGAGAGTTATGGTCAAATAAAAGCAATTGATAACTTTGGTATGTCTTAGGCTCCGAATTGGCACAGTCTGTATGGATCATACTACAAGCACAGCCTACATAGTTATAGAGTTGGGGTTAGGCTAATTTAGGGTACCCATTTAGTCTACAATGGTGAGACCAGGGTTCAGCCAGGGTTCCCTGGAATACTGCAGCCTTAATTTCTCTCATTGAATAAGGCAGGCACCACAAGCTATATGCTGTCATTAATGAGTTATACACTCTTAGCTTGCTTATTTTTCCCAACCGTATAGTGGCAATGGGGGACAATGGACCAGCTCTACAGTGGGACAGAAGCATAATGAACCAGGCTGGATCTGCTTCTGCAGTGGATGAAGGGCATCAATGTTTTCATTATGAACACTGTCGTTCCCTTTATTTCCATGCAGAGAGCTGAATAGCAACCAGATAACATCTCTCCCCCCGGACCTGTTCATTCGATACTGGAATCTTGAAAAGCTGTGAGTGAGAGCCTCCATCATTTTTGACCTCTGAACCAAATTGTATTATTTTATTTTTTTTGCTATTAGGAGGTGGTAATATCCAGGGCCTACCTCAGCAGAAAATGTGTGTGTTTGTGTGTGTGTGTGTGTTGCCACCTTGTAGTGGTAGAAAAGCTTGTGTGTTCCTATGATCCTAAGAGTCATGCCATCTCGAGTGTAGTAGTTCCTGATAGAGTGATGGTAGCAGGTCATGGATGTGACTTGGAGTCCTTAGCTCAAGGGTATGATGATCCACAGAAGATGGGACCCAGAAACAGCATCTTCCTTTGGCAGCTTTGTGTGTGATTGAGCAGCCATATTTAAGGTCTGCACCGCTCTAAGGATCTTGAAAAGGTGACATAAACATTGCTTGTTCCTAATCCCCACCTTGCGGTCACAACAAACAGTGCAAACATCTTAACCTAGCCTTCTGGAATGTCCATACTGACCTGGGTCTGGGTGTCCAAGCTGGGACCACAAGACCTGCCAGACAGACAGGGCTCATTACTCATGTGCTGTGGAGGCATAAGCTCCATATCGCTGCTCTAAGTGAGAGGAGGTTCTGTGGTGAAGACTCCTTAACAGAGGTTAGGGAAGGCTTCGACTTCTTCTGGAAGGCCGTCCAAAAAGACTTTAGCAGATTAGACTTTCAAAGATTTAGCTTTGCAGTCTAGACCAAACTTCTCTGTAATGCCTCTGAGTCTCCCCAGGAAACAAATGACCTGCCGCATCTCACTGACTAAAGACTAAAGGCCGTTATGCCACTCTCATAAGCCCAACACTGGATGCTGATAATATCATAAAAGACGCTTTGGCTGAGTCCCTTTTCTCTGTACTATCAAGAATCCCTCACACCGACAAGCTCATCTTTATGGGTGACCTCAGAGTTGGCTCAGATGCTAACATCCGGAAGGGAGTCTTTGGGAAACATCTACTGCATATCTGGTGACAGTTTGAGGCTCGTTTGATACCTCAGACCCTTGATGATTTACAACCGTTTAGCCAACCATGGGTTCCATACTATTCCTGTGTAATTTACAAATTAATCTAGTGCCACCCCCCAATTTCCATAGAGATACATTCAAATGCAGAGAGGTTATAGCATCGCTTGTAAGAGTACCTAAAAATAAGATATCAAGAGTCTTTTGATATTTGTTTATACCCAGTCGTGATAGCATCACCTGTTATGTGGAATGTTCCAAACAGGTGTTTTTTTTTACTTGCTTTCTGCTTTCCATTTTTTATCAATGCTATGTTTTAGAAATAAGTGCAATATTGTGTCAGGAGCTTCATTATGTGGTTTTAATTTGCTTTTGCTGCCATTTGAGGAAGAATGGATGTTATTGAAAGGTGTAGAGATTGTTCAGGTTTTTGAATTAAGTTACTATTTTTTTTATTTATTTTTTTATTTTTTTTAAAATAATTATAGCACTCACACCACGCACTTACACATTCATACCTATGGGCAATTTAGAGTCTCGAATTAACCTAACTTGCATGTTTTTGGACTGTGGGAGGTATCCCACGCTGACACAGGGAGAACATGCAAACTCCACACAGAAAGGCCCTCGGCCGGGATTCGAACTCGGTACCTTCATGCTGTGAGGCAACAGTGCTAACCACTGCGCCACCGTGCCGCTATTAAGTTACTATTACTTACTATGCAGTGGTGCACTATGATGTCATTTTATGGCATACTGACAAAAAAGCCTTTCAATTACCGGGCTGGCTAACTGCTTACATTTATTGCAATGGGTTTAATGTCATTAAAAGTTTTTCATATTGCTGGTACTTAAAATAAATAAATAAAACCTCTATTTTCACCCATCTTGTGCACATGCGACTCAAGCTTGATTGATGAAGTTACATTTTATTGGCAGTGTGCAGGTATCTCTAGTGTGTCGCTTTACTCTACACATGCTTTAAAATTGTTCATTTATGTGTACGTACTGAAGCCAGTACACAGCATCAGAGGAACAGGAATGAAATAAATAGCCTTAGCCACTGCCTCCCCAGTCATCGGCTGCATGAGTGGGTTGTTTGAATGGCGCGGGGATGGAGAGCATAGAAAGGCAAGTGCACTAGGGCCAGATGGCAATGCTGTGAACTGTAGGGCGTTAATAATGTGAGTGTGCAGGGTGGCTCGTCCTGTTAGGGCACTGTTCTAGCGTGTGAATGGGCTACAAGGTTTGCTTTTGAATCCTGAACATGCCTGACTGTGGCTTGTATCTCCACAGGGCAGCGCATAATTGGCTGAAGGATTTCAGTCAGCAGGTTATCTGTTTTTCATCGAGATTTAGAAACTTTCTCCGGTTAATTGGCAACACACAGTCTTTCTGAGCTGGTCTTTGGGGGGTTTGGTGGCCCTAAGCAAGACTGATGTTGTGGCCTCAAAGTGCTCCAACATAAATCATACAAATTAATTGTGTGGCCCAAGAATGGTTGTGGCCCTAAATGATTGCATACAGTGTTTATGCCAGCGCTCGGCTCTGCTGTCTGCACAAGGTATACACAGTGCATGCTCTTCCATCTCTGTCTCTGGGCAAGCTTAACTGTTGAACTGTTGAGCGAGAAGGTCATGTGTTTCAAAGGAGGGTGAATGTTCATCATGCTGTCCTGACTTAACAGAGAAGGTTGCCGAAATGAGCATGAACACACCGTTTAGGCATTCCAAACAGGGAGTAAACATGGGTAAACATATTTTAAATGTAAATAAAGGCTAATAATAAACTTTTTTCAAAGACTTCCCAGTCACCATGCTGAATGTAAGGTTGAAGGAAAAGATTTGCAGGTAATGCTGAAGCAGACATGGCTGTATCTAGTTTCTCCACACGCCACACGTGTAATTTAGAGCGCAGTTTCTAGCAACACATTGTGCTTGTCATTGTTGTGTATAGGAACCAAGTAAAATGGATTGCCATATCAGTCTTTTTGCAGAAGCACATCTTGCAAGAGCTCAAAGTTCTGGTCTGAAAGATAAAGGACATGTTAATGATTTGGCAGTAATGTGAAACCAATATGGCTCGACTATATAACACTTGACTCCCTCTAGACTTAATAATTCATTCAGAGTGCAGTACCAAATAACAAGTGGATATATTTGATATATATATATATATATGCTTGCCATTATTGTGTACAAACCAAGTAAAATCAATTTTCATAGCTGTCCTGTCCATATCCCGTTTAAGTATTAAGAATAACCATTTTTCTGAAACCTTTGCTCAGTAAGATTCAGTCATTTAAAAAATAATAAATAACATTCGCTTTAAATGGACATGAGCATACACACACAACAAATAGCATGGCACTCGGTTTCAACAGATGGAAAGTCAAGATAGGCACAATTTTACATTGCAGTATAATGAATCCAACAGGAGGTAGTTACTTTTTGAAAACAATTGTACATTGGCAGTGACTAATATATTAGATGATTCATATTTAATAATAATGTTATTTTCACTCATGAATAGTTGGGAATCTTGATAAAAAGCCAGATGAAATGTAAAGTTTAGGTGTCATAGAGGCTGGCTCTATACAGGGGCAATAACAGTACCTGATAACCCCCCAGCTGGTCTGGAAGAGGGGGAGACAGAACAACTAGAAAACATAGGCAGCAGACATTGCTGTCGTTTTAGAAACTTTTACCATTTTCACCTCAAATTCTCATCACTATACAAAACACAGGACCGTGCATCACTCAAAAGCAGACTAATATTGTGCTCATCTAATTTTATTTAATGTATTCTCTGTTTTATATTTCTGCTTTTGATCCCAGATCAAAGCCTCAAGATGCTTCCAACAATTATATGTATTGTGACAAATGGGTGGCTTGTGTCCACTAAGGCTGCTTCTCACAAAAAAGACTATGATCTTCAAAGCATTTCATAAATGTGAAAAAGTAAAAATAAATAAAACTTTAATACATTTAATTTAAAGAAATGCATCTACTGTGTCCAAATGGCTTTTTTAGATAATAAAAGGGCCAACATGCACGTTGTATGAATGTATTCAGGACCTTAGTCCTGAATCACACACTTTTATGGGAGTTATTTTAAAGTAGCACCAAACTGTATGTTTGAATATATGTATATTTATATATTTCAGGACCAACGCTTTAAGCACTTGACTTGAGAAGGACACACAGAAGCCTCATTCTTTCCATATGTAGGATGTTTGTGCTATGAATGAGAAAAACATGTGTCATTAAAATGAGAAAATGCACCAGCTAATGATTTGCACAAAAAAATGAATCATTGTCTCTTTTTTTTCTTTTTTTTTCTTCAGGCACTTGCAAAATAACAGCATTAAGTCCATATCCAACCGAGCTTTTTCAGGACTCTATCACTTACGGAGACTGTGAGTCATGCTTTGGATTCATGGGGTATAAATAAAGAAAGGTTTATTTTTAATTTATAATGCTTGATAAAAGGTAACTTTGTGTATGCAGGAGTTATTGCCGATACCATGTTATTTGTATCTTCCACATTACTGTTCTTTAATGCACCGTAAATGTACCCATAGCCTGTTTATATGAAAATATCAGTATCATACTTGACTAAATGTAATTTATTCTGTTTATTTGTGGTTTTCCTTCTGTGGCATGTCTGTTTGCTTGTGTGTCTGTGCGTGTGTGTGTGTGTGTGTGTGTGTGTGTGTGTGTGTGTGTGTGTGTGCTTGCCTACTTGTGTGTTTGTGTGCATATGCTTGTGTGCGTGCGTGCGTGCTTCTGTGTGTGCATGTCTATATATTCTCAGATTTCTTAGTCAGAACAGGATCACCAAGCTGAAGACAGGGGTTTTCAGAGATCTTCACAAACTGGAGTGGCTGTAAGTCAAATCCAGGGATGCACCTGCCCAAAACACTGAAAACCAATGTTCGCACTGCTTCCCTTAGAACTTAATGCTCACTTATCTCTTTCTCACCTTGAAGTGAATGCCCGGTAAAGCTTGTTCCTGAAATGTTTCGACTCATTGTATTGTATATCCAGGCTGCTGCTTTATTTAACTGTATATTGAGTGCTTTGGGGAGTGTTGTCTCCTCTAGTACTTGTCTAATGCAATGACTGCATGGCTCAGTGTGTGAAATGTAAAGTAAAGGGTCAAGTAGACACAGCGGCTGTATAGACGCTCCGCAGATTTGCTTGTCTTTGCTCTCTCAAAATGTATGGAAGACATTATAAGAGTGGGAGGGGCTTGTAAAATACGAATGCATATTTAAAACTGGGAAACAAATAAGAGTTATGATGGGGAAAATGCTCATTGATTATGTTTGTCTTCTTCCTGCCTGCCTCTCTCTTTGGTCCATACTCTCCCATTGAAGTTAATTACCTTTTATGGTTGCTTTTAGGATATTGGATGACAATGAAATATCTTCTATAGGGCAGAAGTCATTCACAGGCCTGAGCTCCTTGTTCTTCTTGTAAGTATGACATCACTGCAGTAAACACCAGCCAGGTTAAGGAAATTCCAGAACAAGATCTTTTTACCTATGTATTATAACATTTATTACCTGTCCCACTTAATCATCAGGCTCAGACTTATGTGTGTGTACACATATTTGTGTGCACTTACATAATTTGTGTGTGTGTGTGTGTTCTTGCATGATGTCCTGCATAGAATAGACTACAACAAATATATATACTGTATATATTAAAAAACAATACATTTATTGTTTCATTGTGGTCCTTGATGAATGAGGTGAGGTCATTTTATCAAACAATTCAGTTGTGCTCAATCTAAGAAGGTCTACCCTGATTATAGATTTAGTTGCACCTCCTGTGTGACGTCTATCTGTGTGAACATGCGGCTTGTGGCGTGTTGATTTCAGCACAGGAGCAGCACCGTAACGAGGAGCTTGTTGCACATTTTCAAGTAGTTTCAAGAAGTGAAATGGCTCCCATCCTTGCTGTCGAGGTTCATTAAGGCTGATCCGGGAGGCCAGCATACAAATCCCACTCTGATTTTCAGATCTCTGCTGAACACAAATCCCGCTCTGATTTTCAGGTCTCTGCTGAACAATTCACTGGAGCATCTCCCAACGAAGTCTTTCTGCCTAGAAATGCCCAAGCTCAACTGGCTGTGAGTAGCATAGAAATGAAGCCTGACCCGGTCCCGCGTTGTAAAACATAATTGTGCTAATGGGCAAATTGCTTTGTGGCGTGTCATATAAACTTGTCATAGACGGTAGACAAGTACATAGAGTTTACAAAGCACATGCAGGGAATACATGCAGGCGTAAAGCCCATTTCTGTTTAAAATGTATTCATTTTAGGATTTGCCTCCATCCAGTAGGCAGCTGTCTTAAGTGAAGCACAGGCACTGATTGTTCTCTAATTGAATTGATGCCTGTGGTGGCAAGTTACAGTTAGCTATACTCTAAAGCTACTGCCCAAATAATGTCAATATGCCGGAACATGTGGTTTGTTAGCCTGTTCAGCATGGAAATGTGTTGAGTGCAGATCTTTTATTGATATAGATTTGTTTTTTTCTCCACAGGGAACTGGAAGGTAACAGGATTTCCTCTTTACTGAGCTCCAGTTTCCAGGACTGCAGTGCACTGACTGTCCTGTGAGTTTTGTTCATTCGTTCGTTCGTTAGTTAATTTGTTCGTTCGTTCGTTTGTTCGTTCATTCATTTATTTGTTCGTTCGTTCGTTCGTTCGTTCGTTCGTTCGTTCGTTCGTTCGTTCGTTCGTTCGTTCGTTCGATCAGTCATTCCTTCAGTCATACTTTTTCACTATTCTCTCCCAGTTTGGAAAACCCAGGTTGTGCGTGTTCATGCTCATCGCTGCAGCTGGGAGAGGGCACACAAACAGGATCTCTGAAATGTGTGATGTTTTCACTTCTTAATCCAGCTGAGCTAGAGGAGGACACTGCTAGAATATGCACTACATGGTACACAAGGAGAAGCTGACCCCCTGATGACTGCAGTCCCTCCTTCCCCAGGAGATGCCACACCCAATTATGTATCAATGCCACTGCCAGCCTCCAGCACAGTCTGGATTTGCTGCCAAGCTAAAAGGCCCCTCCATACACTAGAACAGTGCCTTTAAATTATAAGCTACCAATCAACCATTGTGATCAATTTTTTGATTTTCCTTTTCACATCTGTATATTTAACTATATATTGTTCCTGTCACTCCATTGCCTTAGCAGTCCCTCACCCATGCCCAACTCCCTCTACAGTCAGGCCATTGTGCAGATTCTATTAGTTAGATTAGATAAACCTAGCCTGCATCACTCCATGTCTCCCGATGGCCATTGATATTTCCAGCATAAAATCTCCATGGTCCATTGAGTTCTGGTAATCAATGTAACAGCTCTCAAGTCTCCTAGAAACCTTAATTGAACACAGGTTTGTGCCCACAGTGGTGGAACTGGCCTCTTTGGTAGAATAATCTGCCGACAAGAGGAGACACTATCTTCCACTGTAGACTGAAAACTCACTTTTATTCTGCTGAACCTCATCAGTTTTATATTTGTTAAAAAATTTCTCTAATTATCTTTCGATTTACATCTTAGAACACCGTATCCTCAATCCCCCTCTTGCCTCTGCAATGTTACATTGTAGTTTTAATGAGTACTTCAGCTGTGACACTAAAAACGTCTCATAACTCAGATCATCTCTGCTCCTTTGCCCAACCTTTTTCTATTCATGTCAAGCTGCTCTGAAAAACAACGTCTGCAAAATGACTAAACTTAAATTAGGTGTATTGCCAGAGTTGTTCTCGCCTGTGGTGTTAAGACACCCCCAGCCCCCCCACCCCTCTCTCTCTTTCTCAAATTAAAATTCAAACCAACCATTGTTGCCAAAGCAGTACAGTATACAACACATATTTGTAGATAAATAAATAACTAAATAATAATAATCATAAATACATACACATGGTACAGTAATCTCTCTCTATCTCTCTCTCTCTTTCTCTGTGTGCATGTGTGTGCTTCAATGATAAAGTCATACAGGGACCCACAGATAGAATGGCTTTTTTTGTCCTTTGAAAGGTGTCCGAATATGAGGATTTTGAGTCTTTTTGAACCACAGATAATGGGACGCTTCAGAAATGGCTTTAGATTCTCGAGGGCTGAGGTACAATGATGGTTTCGGTTTCAACACTTAGGAGCTAAATTTAAAGTCACTGATTGGTGAAAGAACCCACACAACTTGTCTCAGAGGTGTAAATTGGCTACTGATTGAAAGGAAATAAGAGAAAGCATCTTGCAGGACTGAAGTTTGAGAAGAGGAAAATAAGAAGAGAATAATGAGCCTGGTGCTGTCCTTCAGAGATCGAGTTTGTTCCAGGATGCAGCCATTTGGAGTAGTTTGAAAGTAGAAACACCATTATGACAGCATCTGTCAATTCGCTGGCAAGAACATCCTTTTCTCAACAGGCAGTTATATGTCATTCCCCCCCCCATCCCCCCCCCATCAGTCATTTGACAGTCCAACATGCAGCTGCTTGGGATCCACAGTCAATATGTATTATGAATCTATATGGACAGATAGACACCAACAGTGCTCTTTGTTTAACCACAGGTGCCCTTTGCTATCACAATGTCTGCTTATCCATGATGTACCTAAAGAGTACGTAGTTGTCCCAGCCTTTCACAATGGCTCTGAGACACATGCTCACGACCTGACAGTCAGCCTCCTCTTGCCAAATCGCCGGTGACTTAACATTCAAGATTTGACGACATTAATTTCAATGGTGACAAAAAACAAATGTTCAAATGACAGAATAATAAATAAATGAATCAAAAGTGCACTCATAAGCACTAATATGCACACACGCAGACATATACACATTTTAATTTTAGTCCCTCAACTTTCTTCATTGACACCCATGTTCTCTACCGTCTTATTTGTTAAAATTACATTACAGTTATAAGCCTCCTGGGCTCATACAGTATCCAAGCTGCCTGTACGATTACACAGCCAAGGAGCAGGAGTCACTGACACAACAAACTTCAAATATAAGAGAATCTGAAGTGCATTCCCCTGAATACAATGGGCAATAATGGCAGCCCAAACAACATTCCTACGCCAGCGAGTAATATTATTCATGTGTGTGTGTCCCTCTCGTTTTAGGGCTCTGCGGAGAAACCATTTACAGACGATTGAAGAGGGAACATTTTCTGCGATGCAGAGACTCATAGACCTGTGAGTGAATTGTCTTCAGTTCAGCTGTGACACTACATTTCAAACTAGTCTTTTCACAGCACCGGCGGCTTAGATACCCCAATTACAGCACACAATGCCGCCGCTTATCTTTTATCTCAGTCGAAAGCACTGAATGCACTCAATACAGTCCTGTTCTTTATCACGTCCCACACACAGGATCCACACACAGGATCAATCAAGCTTTATCGAGTTAGGAAAGTCTCACTGTAATAAAAGATCTGTTTGGCATGTAGAAAGAAAAGTCAAGTTAGGCCCGGCCTGAATTAAATACTAATAATGAATAAATAATAATATTGGCAAAGAAAAGCAAAGGTTTGGATTGCCAAACTTGTATGAAATTATAATACTGTCTAATACTGTGTAATTTATGTTGCTTTGCACAATGTAATATTATTAAGATATTTGTGTGTGTGTATATATATATACACAGTATATGCTGCGTTCTTTCTCTCTCCGTAAATATATACATACATGCATATACTGTGTATATATATATATATATATATATATATATATATATATATATATATATATATATATATACAGTCAAGCCGGAAAGTCTGAACACCCCTTTCACCTTCTTCACATTTTATTACGTTACAGACATATTCTACAATAGATTGAGTTCATTTTTTTGTCTCAAAATTCTACACAAAATAGCTCATAATGACAAAGTGAAAACAGGTTTTTAGACATTTGTGCTAATTTATTAAAAATCTAAATGTAAAATATCATATGTACACAAGTGTGCACACCCTTTGATATGACACCCAAAAGTGAGCTGAGGTGCATTTTGTTTCCACTGATACTGCTTGAGATGTTTCTACAACTTAATTGGAGTCCACCTGTGATAAATTCAATTGATTGAACATGATTGGGGATTGCCAACACCTGCCTATATAAGGTCCCACAGTTGACAGTGCATGTCAGAGAAAACTCCAAGCCATGGGGTCAAAGGAGTTATCTGCAGACATCAGAAACAGGATTGTGTCAAGGCATAGATCTGGAGAAGGATACGGAAAAATCTCTGCAGCTTTACAGGTCCCAAAGAGCACAGTGGCCACCATCATTCGTAAATGGAAAAAGTTTGGAACCACCAAGAATCTTCCTAGACCTGGCCGCCCGGCCAAACTGAGCAATCGGGGAAGACGGGCCTTAGCCAGGGAGGTGAGCAGGAACCCAATGGTCACTTTGACAGAGCTCCAGCGTATTCTTGTGGAGATGGGAGAACCTTTCAGAAGATCAACCATCCAGGCAGCATTCCACCAATCAGGCCTTTATGGTAGAGTGGCCAGACGGAAGCCCCTCTTTAGTACATCACAGCCCGCTTGGAGTTTGCCAAAAGGCACCTAGAAGACTCTCAAACCATGAAAATCAAGATTCTCTGGTCTGATGAAACCAAAATGGAACTTTTTGGCCTGAATACCAAGCGTCACGTCTGGAGGAAACTGGGCACCGCTCATCACCTGGCTAATACCATCCCTACAGTGAAGCATGGCGGTGGCAGCATCATGATGTAGGGATGTTTTTCAGCGTTGGAAACGGGGTGACTAGTCCTGATAGAGGGAAAGATGAATGCAGCTATGTACACCGAGATCCTTAAAGAAAAAGGATATGCCAAGAGGAATGGGCAAAAATGTCCAGAAACAAATGTGCCAAGCTCGTAGCTTCTTTCCCAAAATGCCTTGAAGCTGTAATCACTGCCAAAGGTGCAGCAACCAAGTATTAGGCAAAGGGTGTGTACAGATATGTATCCCCTAAATAACCTATTTTTGTCAGTAAAATAAAATAGCATATTTTCTAAAAACCTGTTTTCACTTCTTCATTATTGGCTATTGTGTGTAGATGTTTGAGGCAAAAAATTAACTCAATCTATTGTAACGTAATAAAACAAGGAGAAGGTAAAAGGGGTGTGCAGACTTTCCGGCTTGACTGTAAACTACTGCCGTTGTACCCTTGAGCAAGGTACTTAACCTGAATTGCTTCAGTATGTATCCAGATGTATAGGAATGGATAAATGTAAGAAGTTGTGTAAGTCGCTCTGGATAAGAGCGTCTGCTAAATGCCTATAATGTAATGTAATGTAATGTATATATTATATATACAGGTGCAGCTCAAAAAATTAGAATATCGTGAAAAAGTTCAATATTTGTTGTCACTCATTTCAGAAAGTGAAACTCATATATTATATAGATTCATTACACATAGAGGGAAATATTTCAAGCCTTTATTTCTTGTAATTTTGATGATTATGGCTTACAGCTAATGAAAACCCAAATTCAGTGTCTCAGAAAATTTGAATATTTTGCTTTAACATATTTTTAAAGTATCATATTTAATATTTGGTCGCATATCCTTTGCATGCTGTTACTTCCTGAAGTCTGTGACCAATCAACATCAAAAGACTCTCAATATCTTATTTTCAGGTACTGTTACAAGCGAACCCATAGAGTTCTATAGGAAAATTAGTCAGGAGAAATAACCCTTGCAGTGATCCATCCACATCTACTCCACATCTGGCAACAGAGTGATGGTTTGGGGCTTGTTCGATAGCTCAGACCCTTGATGACTTACAGCCATTTAGCCAGCCATGTGTTCCATACTGTACCGGTGTAATTTACAGCTGAATCTAGTCTCACCCCCCAATTCCCATAGAGATCAGTTCAAATGCAGAGAGGTTATAGTATCGCTTGTAACAGTACCTGAAAATAAGATATCGAGAGTCTTTTGATGTTGATTGGTCACAGACTTCAGGAAGTAACAGCATGCAAAGGATATGCGACCAAATATTAAATATGATACTGTAAAAATATGTTAAAGCAAAATATTCACATTTTCTGAGACGCTGAATTTTTGGTTTCATTAGCTGTAAGCCATAATCATAAAAATTACAAGAAATAAAGGCTTGAAATATTTCACTCTATGTGTAATGAATCTATATAATATATGAGTTTCACTTTCTGAAATGAGTGACAAAAAATATTGAACTTTTTCACGATATTCAAATTTTTTGAGCCGCACCTGTATATATATACAGTATATGCATGTATGTATATATTTACGGAGAGAGAAAGAGAGCAGTCAGGCTGTTTTGTGAAGACACACTTGACAAACAAATATATATTGTTTCTTCTTTCAATCTATCAGTGTATTTTGACATTTTAGAATGATTTAACAATTCATAATTGTTTACATGTTTTCTATGTGTTATACCCTAAATAAATTGTATCAATGGCCCTGAAAATATACAAAGTATTTTTGTTATGCCAAAGTTTTTGATTATCAAAGCTCAGTACAACAGGACAAATATGAATACAGTTTAAAATATAAACAGCTTATGTGACTTTTAAAGGCAATGTGAAATATGTTAAATTGCCATCTGCCATGATCACCAGGTGGCATAGCAGGTGGCAAATAAAGGTAGTACACTAGAATAATTTATTTTTGAAATGCAGGGTATGTGTGATTAAACAAGGAGCATCATTTGCTCCTGATTACAGGGACCTGTCAGTGAACAGAATTCTGGAACTTCCTCCATCTCTATTTAGAAATCTGCAGAACCTGAAGCAGCTGTAAGTATGACTTGTTCGTTTTTATTCTAAAGGCCTGAACAGACTTCTGAATGAATTATATCCTTTCCCCAACAGTCACATTTGTTTCTGTGAACTATTCGTTTTGCGGGCCTTAGTGTGGGTTTTGATTGACACGGTTGTGATGGCTTTGAAATTAGATCAGGGGATAAGAATGGATAAAAAATAAACTCCCCGAGCTTCAATCATGCACGAGGTACCTACATGGGTACAGGGAAAGCTGTCTAATGTGCTTTACGTAATTATGGCTTAATCCGAACATAAGTAATGACTGCCTCGGCATACCTGGCTTCAACCTCTCTATTCGACTAGATAGGGAATCTAGAGCCACAGGGAAAGCAACCGGAGAGGGCGTCTGTATGTGCCTAAACTCGGAATGGTGCACGAATCATGTAATTCGACAAACCATTAACTCCCCTGATGTCGAGCTGCTGTCCGTGTCCCTTCGACCCGTATACCTGCCACGAGAATTCGGGCAGGTGTTTGCTAATTTCAAACAATCAGCAGAAACTATTTATAAACACATTCAAGAACTCGAATCCATATCCCCCGATGCTTCTAAACTGGTACTGGGCGATTTCAACGGATGCACGTTGAAACAATGTCTGCCAAACTACAAACAATATGTGAGATGTGCTACACGAGGAACTAAGACAATTGATCAGTGCTATGGAAACATAAGGGGTGCTCCACTCGACGGCTCTGATCACAATTCTGTCCACCTAGTGCCTGTATACAAACAAAAACTGAAGTCGTCTAAACCACAACAATTTGGCATGATGATTCAACCATGTGTCTACAGGATTGTTTTCTTTAATGACTGCTCCGACTTACATTAACTAACCAAAGTTATTATTCCCAAACAAACCCTGGTTTACAAATAATATAACGTCCCTTCTCAGGGAAAAATCTGCAATATTTAAAGCCAATGATCCCCACAAGCTCAATGTGCAAAGGAAAATAAATGTCCAAATTCAACTTAATAAAGACTTATACAAACAAAAGGTGGAAAGGCAACTTGGTGAAAACAATGCTAGGCAGGCATGGCAAGGTATAAAATCCGTTCAGAATTGGATCATAACGGGTCTAGAGAGAGGTTACTGTACCATATGTATGTATTCATGTATTTATGACTTTTCAGTGGCAACATGCGCCGAAAAACGATAGCAAACGAGCGATAATGTAACCATTGCTTTAATAAGTAATTTATTACGTTTCAGTGCATATTTTGTAGGCTATAAAAATAATCTTTTGTGTTGTTTTTAGCTGTTAGGCATCGTAAACAATCCTCATCCCACTGTTCAATTGCCGGACCCTGCTGTGTGCCGAGTCGACCACCGGATTCACGATTGCAATTCAATAAAATTTGACAGTATGCCTAGCTTAAGTTCAAATTCAGCAGAAATCCTAGCAGGAAAATATAGTGACGTAATATAGTGACGTTTTCACAACGAAACATATCTTATGTTTGCACAAGTCATCCAAATATACAGCTTTTCATACCCGAGAACGGAAGAAATCTGTTATAAAATAGCCTACAATCGAAGAATGCACTGCAATATTACCGACAGAAAGGCCTGAAAATCTGTAGCTTATATTAGACCACAGGTGTCAAACACAAGGCCCGCGGGCCGAATCCGGCCCGCCACGTCATTTTATGTGGCCCGCGAGAACTTAATTATCTGACGTGGAATCCGGCCCGCCACGTAATTTTATGTGGCCCGCGAGAACTTAATTATCTGACGCGTGTATCTACGTGGCTGGTTAACGGGGATTTACTTTTACGATCTAACAGACAAACGCAGACGCGGAGGCACCCGCGGTAATAAATAAACCCTTAAATAAAGTTAAAAAAAGGTGATTGCACCCCCCTCAACAATCAGAATCGAGGTCCGCGAATATTCTTGATTGCACCCCCCCGTCAACAAATACAATCGAGGTCCGCGAAAATCAACCGGCCCTTTGAGGGCAACCATAATGCTGATGTGGCCCGGGGTGAAAATGAGTTTGACACCACTGTATTAGACTAATAAACACAACACGGTGATACTCAATCATGTTAGTCTGCTCATATTACAATATTGCAAAATATAATATGGAATATTATTACAGAATATAATATTACAGAATTTAATATGGAAAGAAAAGGTGATCGGGTCTTCACGGGTCCATACCGGAAAATCAGTTTCACATGTGCTTACCCGAGACCCGCGGCTATTATAGTTCTGACCCGTACCCGTGAGACAAGTCAGAATTTTGGACCGTTGCCCGCTCGGGTCTCGGGTATTCGGGTTCGGGTTCGGGTGGACCCGTGAAGACCTCTACTAGGAGCCTCTATTTTCAGAATAGTTCCATGGTGTTATTACTCTGCACTTGTACATTTGCATTTATATTAAAGATAGAGGTTCGTCTGATATGAAAGGTCAGACAGAGAATTATATAAGAATTGAATGCCCACACAGCAAGACTGAAGGAGTATGCATTAGTGTGTGATTAGCTTCTCTACCAGGCATTGTGCATGAAACGAGTAAGAAACATCAAGTATTATGAAAATTATTGTACAAGCTGTTCTGTGCATGCTCATATGTCCTGTGATTAAAAATAAAAAGGAAGAAGGAAATTAAGTATTAAAATCTGAACTGGAAAGGGCACAATACAAGGTTTTCTAGGTATGCTGGGAATTAGGAATGCTTATGTATTCATAGTGGGGGTTTGGCTTCTTGTCCACCGGGTACATCATGTTCCCGAAACTTACGTTGGCTTCACAGAGAAAGAATGACACACGATCTCAATAGATCCATGTTAAGATCTGAAATTATTAGAACTATTTTGATGTACTTGAAATCCTGATTCCATGGCACGGTGCTGGATGGTCCTTTTATTTTTCAAGTCCTTAAGATTGAACCCCTTGAGGTTTTGGTGCAAGCTGCAGTTTGAGCTACAATGTTTGCTAACAAGGCTCAGCTTATCCAGTCCATGAGAAAAATAGATGATGAATGAAGCAGGGTTTCTTCGTTTCTTACATTTGAGAAACGCTGAAAATAAACTAAAAACAAAAAAACATTTACACAAAAAATCTTGTTGGAGACATCAAAAAGATTAAACTGAAGAAAGGTATGATTGGCATATGGGAAAATGCTATTTAATGCATACTTATCAGAGAACCATATTCCAGATATCTTTATCCAGCTTTAAGGAGCAGTGCAATGTGCATGTCAGTGAAACAAGAATATATAGACTTCAGCGATGAGACATCCCCTCTGACCCTGTAAATATGTTTTTTCCATGGAAAGAACAGCTTCTACCAGCTCATCCAGAGAGATGAAGTAGGCTCGCTTTTTCACTTGGTTTTCAATGGATTTCTTGTCCTTCTTGTCTTGTTCTTCATTTATGAATAAAGATATAAAACCAAAAGACCACAGAGGACAGCAGAGCAACATGTAATTCAGAGAAGAAAGTCATACAAAGAGTTATTAGCAATGTAAAAAAAGGGCAAATAATGTGGTTTTATTGAAAGAACTGAATGTACGTTGCAATAAAGAAATAAATAAATATACTTACAATTATTTGATTCCAATGCAAAATCCAATCCAATGCTCCTGAATGAAATCCTTGAAATCCTAATACAGAGTGCATTCTTAATGTTTTCAAAGAGAACCTTATTGACTTTGCGCATACATGTCTTTTGAGACATTTCCATTGACAGATTACACCTGTCTTATTTTACATAATGGAGGCCTGTCACATAGAACTAGAACTGTCGTTACCAATGGTTACAGGGACGCGCCGCCATGTTGGAGGTCCAACCCTAACAGAGACGCTTAACGTTACCACTGAACTCGTAGTGTTCGCTACTCCATGAAACGAGTTTCATGCTAACGCTACTATGATTGCTGTCCTACAATGACGAACTTCTGCACTGCGTACTGATGTGCGAATAAAACTGGGAAAAGGCGAAAATGTCCTTTTACATGATAATTTGAGGACTCACCATAGTAGCTAAACCACCAGGCAGGGTGAACGAACTCAATTTTACGACCGAAAGAAGAGACTGGTGGTTGAAAGCAGTGAGGAGTGAGCAGGGTTTAGACAGCATAGGCTCGGATCATTAATGGTAAATTACGCTTTATGAACAAATTATAAAGTTAGCCAGTTAATATATACATAACTAGCTGGCCTAATGTACATCTATGTGCATTATCTTAATGTTAGAAAGTTCAAAGTGAATTAATCGCTTGGTTTAGCTAACGTTAGTAGCTACACTCCTCAAAAAAAGTTCGGAAACGTTAATTCGGTCGATTATTCCTCCCCTTTAATAATACCAATTGGTATTGTATTTTATATCGTTGGAAAGCCTGATTAGTCACCTTTAGAACGAGGTACAACTTGTAAGGATCGTGCATTCGTGGAATGAGCAACACAGCTAACCGTGTGGGTAGCGGCCCAAAAAAATGTGCCAAAATCCCCTGCAATATTCTTCTGTTGGTATTCACTCTCGTTTTGAGTTGCTTGGTGGACTGGATGATTGCACTCTCCCACAGTAATAAGGAAAAAACAACACATATTGGCCATTTCTACACTTTATTCATTTTACACTGTCAGGGACCTCAGTAGCGTGTGGAAGATCCATACGCAGCCACAACAGCTTGGCACCTCCTCCTCATGCTGGTCACCAGCCTGGTCACACACTGCTGTGGGATGGCATCCCATTCCTCAGTGCCAATCAGGTGCCAGTCACACACCTGTGACTGGCATACACCTGCCAGCACTTGAAGCTCAAAACGAGAGTGAATACCAACAGAAGAATATTGCAGGGGATTTTGGCACATTTTTTTGGGCCGCTACCCACACGGTTAGCTGTGTTGCTCATTCCACGAATGCATGATCCTTACAAGTTGTACCTCGTTGTAAAGGTGACTAATCAGGCTTTCCAACGATATAAAATACAATACCAATTGGTATTATTAAAGGGGAGGAATAATCGACCGAAATAACGTTTCCAAACTTTTTTTGAGGAGTATATATCATTTGTGTGAACGACTGCTACGCCTGCGAAACATTAACGTTAACCAAATGCGATACGTCAAGCATATTGTGAACATCAAAACAGTGTTCATTTGAACTATTATTACATTGCTAGGGGTGCTACGTTGTACGATGTCTCACAAATAGATTGGATAAACTGTAAACATTAGCTACCTGTGCTGGCCAGGCAGGGTTCGAGCAATATGAGAATCCAGAAGAGGGCGAAAATAAAATGTAACGTTACGATATTAAGCAATTATGAATGATATTGAAAGTAATAATGAAAGTAACGGTAAATGTACTTTATGTGTTGAACTGATTTGCCTTTTATGGTGTCTACAACTGAAGTTCCCTATCGGGAAAAAAAGTTATTATATTCTATCCATCGAGCTAAAATGTTTTATTGCTGAAGTAGGCTACTGTAGCCTACCTAACATGTAACGTATCACTTTGCTCCCATATTAACTGCACAAGCACTTTACTTACCAAGGTGGTATACTACAAAGCAGGATTACTGAGTTAGTACTAGCTGGATAACTCAATAAAACCCAGAACAGCTCTTTCTACTTCAGCCCATGCATGTTCCAGATTTGGGAGGGTTCCGGGGTTTACTATAATTAATCTTACTTCGTACGTATACCCCCGCGATACTCCTTATAATATTTGTTTATGTTGGTATTATTAGAATAGAATATAATAACTTTTATTTGCCGGCAGGGAACTTCAGTTGTAGCCCCAGCAACAACAAAAAAGACATAGACAGTTGGACCCACAACACACAAACAAACAAAGACATCCAACAGAATCATTACATCAATCAAGTGAATGAAAGCGCAATACAGCCATGATTAAAAATGGCCCCCGCTGTCCAGTGTCACCAAGCAGTCCAACGCACAAACTCCACATCCACGAATTTCCTCCATACATGCAGTGCCGCGGTCTCTGTACACCGCCAAACTGAGAAATTGTTTCCTTATGTTGTGCACTGTATATTTTGTATATTGCTGAACTACCTGTAAGCATTGCGCAAAGCAAATTCCGATGATGGCAATCAAGGGAAATTAAGCAACCTCCCGATTAAATGTGATAGCCTATTAGTTTGGTTTGCATAACGTTATGGAACACCGGCATTTGGTCTTCCAGTAAGGCGGTTTGCGTTAAAAGTGGGCGTGTCTGGCCAAATTGTGACGTAGGTGACAGGCCTCCATTAACTTCAGTTCAGAAAAGACCCCTCTGACTTACCATGACAAGTACATTCAATTCTAAATTACTCATTCTAAATTGCATCCCGCTTATCTGTAATATTGCTTCTATGTGCCTATGTACAGCTACAATATAAAAAGGGAAAAGTGTGTAATAGCTTCTGCAATTATAGTATTCATAGCACTTCATTCTCCCATCACTGCATGAAATATAATCATTTTTGCCCAGCTTATTTACAGTTTTTTTCAATTGTTTAGACACATTTTCTGAAATTAAAACTAATTTCTCAAAATTATAAACACTAAATCCACACGGTCAACTTTTTCTGCAAAACTCTCTTGTCAAAATCAAGCACTAATTTTAAAACCATACACTCTCATCCCAAAATGATATTTTTCCTTCAAATAATAAACACTAGTCAACAAATAAATACAAATTATAAATGCCAATTACACACTGGTGTACAAAATGAAAAACACTATTACCATTATATTAGTGAGGCTTCAGTATTGTTTGAGTGTTACTGACCAACTCAAATATTGTTATTTTTTATTTTTCCAAATTACAAAAATGTAGCAGAGAGTAAAATACAGTTTTCAATTGTTTCGGCACTAAAATTGGTATTATGTTCCAACAGACCTTTTCAAAATTATAAGCACTATTTTGATTGTTTTAACACAAATTTCAGTCTCTTTAACACATGTTGAATACATTTCACACAATTTTTCTGTTTTAGGCACAAATTTTCACGAGAAAAACACTGCCATTAAAAACTATAAACTGCCATATCAATGACAGTTTATTTACAACTGCTTTCACACGTTTTCTGAAACTAGCTCTCATTTTTTCAGAACACACCACTTCAGAACACAGTAATCTGCTGAGAGGGGTTGAAATGAACACAGTAAACACCAATGCAATGGTGAAACAGAAAATATTTATTTTTCCAAAACATTACTGTAGTTATCCCGGGCTGGGTCTGGCCACAATACCTCCTCTGGGCTGGGTCTGGCCACAATACCTCCTCCGGGCTGGGTCTGGCCACAATACCCCCTCTGGGCTGGGTCTGGCCACAATACCTCCTCCAGGCTGGGTCTGGCCACAATACCTCCTCCAGGCTGGGTCTGGCCACAATACCTCCTCCAGGTTGGGTCTGGCCACAATACCTCCTCCAGGCTGGGTCTGGCCACAATACCTCCTCCAGGCTGGGTCTGGCCACAATACCTCCTCTGGGCTGGGTCTGGCCACAATACCCCCTCCGGGCTGGGTCTGGCCACAATACCCCCTCTGGGCTGGGTCTGGCCACAATACCCCCTCCGGGCTGGGTCTGGCCACAATACCCCCTCTGGGCTGGGTCTGGCCACAATACCCCCTCTGGGCTGGGTCTAGCCACAATACCCCCTCTGGGCTGGGTCTAGCCACAATACCCCCTCCGGGCTGGGTCTGGCCACAATACCTCCTCCGGGCTGGGTCTGGCCACAATACCTCCTCCAGGCTGGGTCTGGCCACAATACCTCCTCTGGGCTGGGTCTGGCCACAATACCTCCTCTGGGCTGGGTCTGGCCACAATACCTCCTCCGGGCTGGGTCTGGCCACAATACCCCCTCCGGGCTGGGTCTGGCCACAATACCCCCTCCGGGCTGGGTCTGGCCACAATACCCCCTCTGGGCTGGGTCTGGCCACAATACCTCCTCTGGGCTGGGTCTAGCCACAATACCTCCTCCGGGCTGGGTCTAGCCACAATACCTCCTCTGGGCTGGGTCTGGCCACAATACCTCCTCTGGGCTGGGTCTGGCCACAATACCCCCTCTGGGCTGGGTCTGGCCACAATACCTCCTCTGGGCTGGGTCTGGCCACAATACCTCCTCTGGGCTGGGTCTGGCCACAATACCCCCTCTGGGCTGGGTCTGGCCACAATGCTTCATCGACATCACATGCTATATGGAGAAGCAGCATGCGGGCATAGGGCTGATGATCATACACTTTCCAGCGCCACGAAGAAAAAAATTCCTCAATAGGATTTAGAAAAAGTGAATATGGGGAGAGGTACACAACTGTGAACCATGGATGGGTGGCAAACCAGTTTTGGACCAGAACAGCCCGGTGAAAACGTACATTGTCCTATATTACCACAAATCCGGGCTGCTCTGGATCTGGATTTTGATCTGGAACAAGCATATTGTGAATTGCTTCCAGAAAGGTGAGCATACGGGCGGTGTTGTAAGCATACTTGCCAACCTTGAGCCCTCAGAAATAGGGAGATTTTCCGAAACCACCACGGGGGGTCTGGGGGGTCCTCCTCCCCTAGGAAAAAACGTAATTTCCTGCATTCTAGTGAATTTTTAAGGGTGTGAATTACAAAATAAGAACCACTTGCGGATCAATTTTTATTATCAAGGATTTTCGCGGACCTCGATTGTAATTGTTGACGGGGGGGGGGGGGGGGGTGCAATCACCTTTTTATTTTATTTTATAAAAACTTTATTTTACGGTTTATTTATCGTATGTACCGCGGGTGTGCGTCCGCGTCTGCGTGTGTTTGTTATATTGCATGTTGTGCGGACCACAGTGCCACGTAGATACAAGCGTCAGATTTAAAAAATAAAAAAAACGAATATTCTCCTAAATCGGGAGAACTGCGGGAGAATGTTGTCTCCGGGTGATTACCGGGAGAGGACAGTGAAAATCGGGAGTCTCCCGGGAAAATCGGGAGGGTTGGCAAGTATGGTTGTAAGGACCAAGTGTGGCATGGTGGTGGAGGACACCGTTCTGCGTGATGGCAGCACACATGGTCACATTTTCCCCACACTGTCCAGGGACATTGATAATGGTTCTCTGTCCTATTACATTTCTCCCCCTGCACCTGTTTTTGGAGAGGTTGAAGCCAACCTCATCCACGTAAATATATTCATAGAGAATTGCATGAGCATCCATCTCCAATACTCTCTGTAACAGACAAAAGAATATACAGATCAGTAAACATGGTACAGTCCAATACTCTCTGTAACAGACAAAAGAATATACAGATCAGTAAACATGGTACAGTCCAATACTCTCTGTAACAGACAAAAGAATGTACAGATCAGTAAACATGGTACAGTCCAATACTCTGGCTCTGTATCTGCGAGTTTGAAGCACTGGAAGTAGTGCCGCGTACGTACATCCACATAGTCGCGTCGCAGAGCTTTCACTCTGTCAGAGTTTCTCTCAAATGGCGCCCTGTACAGTCATTTCATTCTCAATCGGTGCCGCTGGAGGACGCGTTGCAATGTCGACAGGCTTACAGCATCGATGTTGTTGAACACCGGTGCATCATTTAGGATATGATCTCTTATCTCCCTAAGCCTATTGCATTGTTGGCCTAAACCATATTTACAATAGCCATCTCTTGTTCGTCCGTAAACATGTGACCTCGTCCTCCATGATATCTTTGCCTTTCCCCTCTATAGAAGATTAAAAATGTGTGTGAGTGCGTGCAGTATAGTACAAGTTGGCTGTATTGTAGTACAGTATGATAACCCACCACACTGTGGCCATCCATTCCTACAATTCAGTGCAGTAAATGGGTGGCTTAGAGCTACAAATGTTTATGTAATGCTATACAGTAATACGTATTTTACAGTAATGCTGAAGTAGCCATTAGATAGTTGCATACCTGTTCTCATTTCTAAAGGTTGGATGCCACTGTCAGTCAAGCAATTAGTGTTTGCACATGTGAAGAGTGGGTGTGAGACACTGGTGTATAAGTGTAGCATTTTGATTGGTTGTGTTTGGAAAAGGCAAGCAAGTTACTTCCTGTTCGATTTTTGTGTAGGTAGAGAATTGTGTGTAGTGTTTTGCAAAAAGTGTCTTATGAAATTGAAAACTGAGTGAAAGGCTGAGAATTAACTAATAGTTTTGCAGACTTGGTGTGTGGTTTTGCTCTTTGAGTGACAGATTTCAAAAATCGTGTGACATGTAAAGATGTTGTGTGTAAGCAATAGCATGTATGAGATGTCAGAACAACTGAAAAACTAAAATGTAATAATTGACTGATGACTCAATGACTCAACAAATTGACTGATGAGTGCAAACAAAGTGTGTGTAAATGATTTCTTGTGTACTTGTGTGTGTGTGTGCATTTTGCATCTGTGTGTGTGCATGTGTGTGTGTGTGTGTGTGTGTGTGCGTGTGTGTGTGTGGGTTTGTGTGTGTGTGTGTGTGTGTGTTTGTGGGTGTGTGTTTGCGTGTGTGTGTGTGTGTGTGTGTGTGTGTGTGTGCATTTTGCATCTGTGTGTGTGTGTATGTGTGTGTGTGTGTGTGTGTTTGTGTGCGTGTGTGTGTGTGTGTGTGTGTGTGTGCGTGTGTGTGTGTGTGTGTTTAATGAAAATTATAGATTTTCCCAGGGAAGGTTTGTTGTTAAATTCCAAATGGGTTTGTTTTAATATCTCTCAGGAATATTTCGGACAACCCTCTGACTCGTCTTTACGAAGATCAGTTTGACAGCTTCATCAATATCCGGTCACTGTGAGTGTTTGCTTCTCCTGCTCAGTCTTGAACTGTGAACAATAATAATAAAAGTAATAAAGAAAATACAACAGAGAGGAAATTGCCATATTTTCAATATTGGGGAGGAGAGAAAAACAATGCATAATTTCCATTTCTTTCCAGAGGGATGGAGGGAGTTGAAATCCCAAATATTAGCATCCGGATGTTCAGACCACTCAGCAACCTTTCTCACATGTAAGTCTGGACAAGGCATGTGGACACATTTGAATGATTATGAGTCCTTTATTATGATTTATTTACATTGTATAATTATTTACCATTTATATATATTTTTTATTTTTTGTCAGACACTCTTATCTCAAGCAACATATATAATTTATTTTAGAAACTATCAAATTGTATAGATGCATTTGAAAATGTTTAATTTAAAAAAAAACTTTTTAATGCAATTTAATGGCAGCAGTCATTAATAATATAAGTCACAGTATCAACTCCATCAAAATGAATCAGAATGCTAATCTGACAGCTAAGCAATAGAGTTTAGCTAATTAATAATGCATCATACTCCCATTGTTA
>JAKUDI010000180.1:0-25000 GCA_022702515.1 Ilyophis sp. 1 JC-2022 | reverse complement strand
TATAAGGAGAATTTTGAGCTATGATGTGTTCTTCTATAAAAAAATTTAAAAAAGGAAAGGGCTTGAGTATAACCCAGATCTCTATCTGTCATGATTTGTAACATACAGGGGAACACATGCATTGCTGTTGTGCTGGGTAAGTGCAGTGGAAACGTTTCCCATACATTCCCTGAAATGGTAAGGCTATAATAAGTCCAGTTAATGTATTCTGAAAGCAAACAGCAGAAATCCCACGTACAAATTTGTGTAACTTCTACAGTTTCCATCAGTACCAATAATGTAACAAAAAAATAAAAAAATTGTATCGTCAATCCCATTTCTTACTTGTGGAACGCACATCTGCTTTTATAAGTATACAGCAGCACTGTCTTTCAATTCAGCATAGTACAGACATGCACATGTCCTACAAAGTGAATTCAGCCAGCTGCCACTTTTCACTAGCCATGCAGTCATTGCATTGGATGACTACAGATCATGCACGGTTATTACAGGCAGATTGTAGGCACCTGATGGACCAGAGGAGTCTTGGGTGAGGAGACCGGGAAAACTGGCAAGTAAACCGCCCTCCTCCCCAATCAATGCTGCAGCCAGTTGCGTGTCCCACATGGGAATCCCAGCCAGTCAACACTGGCATGGTCGGGATTCATTTTGGACCACAGGGGACGTTTGCACTAGAAAGTAGTGCTCTAGCCTGATGCGTCACCTGGGAGATCAAACATTTCATATTTCAACCTTATATGGCTGTGCTTTCAGAGGACACTCTTAATTTCCACCCAATAAATAAAAAATGGAGACAGAAAAAAATTTGTATTTCTTTAGTACTCAGAATATTGTTGAAATGCCGTTGGGAAATATAATAGCGTCAAACTGTGATGCAAAGTGACTTTCACCCATCCCCCCTGTGCAGCCTTACAGGAATTTAGGAGAGAAGCGGTGTACCTTTGGCCGAGACCCAGTGCAGATCACACAAGAATCTGCTGTGGCCAGCTTTCCCCGTGTCATTTCCTCACACACCATAAATGGGGAATTAACACTTATCTCCTGTTCATGAGCATTATCAAACTTTTCCTCATTATACTGTACATGGTTCGTAGTAAATATTTATTATTTTGTAGTAGGCCTAGAATTTAGTAGTCTATGTTTGTGGACACAACCAAAACAGATTTTTAAATGAATTTAACAAAATTCGTATGTATATATTTTTTATTTTGACCAAGCATTTTGTGGGTGGGTGTTCTAGGGCTACTGCATCTTTGCACAGCTCTATATCCCCCTGATCCAGTGCTTCTCTGGATTGACTGTTTTCACACAAGATTGATAATTAATTTAAATAGGAATGGAATTACATAGCCTTCCAGTGCCTCCCTGGTCTTATTGGTGCTTTCTGTCACATCTTAGGGCAGGGATAACTATGTCCGGATATCCTCTATGATTATCAGAAAATAAAGTTCTATGATCTCAAGTCAATATTCATCTGAACAAAGCTTGCTGTGTTTTATATACAGTTGTGTTAAAAAAAATAGCAGTACAACATCAGTAACCTGATGAACCACTGTTATTAGTAGTAGTGATATTTCTGCATGGCAAATCATTTACTTGTAGATGTAGTAGTGTAATAGAAAAACAACAGACCCAACTGTCATGACATGCACGCTGCGTGTTCTGAGTAATTGACTCATTCATTGAAAGGGGCGTGTTCAAAATAATAGCAGTGTGGAGTTTAATTAGAGAATTCATTAATTCTGTGAAAAAACAGGTGTCATTAATTGTCCTTTATTAAGAAAGAAGGGAAGCAAATGTTTCACACATTGTTATAAAATATATTTCCTTCTGAATTGCTAAGTAAAATGGGCGTAATTTGATTAAAAAGTTGATTGGAGAGGGGAAAACATATAAAGAAGTGCAGCAAATTATAGGATCGAAGAATAGTCAGAATGGCAAAGATTCAGCCAATCATCACCTCCAGATGTAAAAATTACCTGTAAGTGCTGTTACAGTCAGAAGATGTTTGATCGAAGCTAAGCTATCAGCAAGAAGCCCCCGTAAATCACTATTGTTGAAAAAACGGAATGCGCAGAATCGGTTAAAATTTGCCAAGGAACACATTGATTGGCCCAAAGAGAAATGGCGTAACATTTTCTGTGGACTGATGAGAATAAAATTGTTTTTTTCGGGTCTAGTGGTCGTCGACAGTACGTCAGACAACCCCCGGGTACTGAATTCAAGCCACAGTACACTGTGAAGACAGTGAAGCATGGTGGCGCAAAAATCATGGTGTGGGGATGTTTTTCATACTACGGTGTTCGGCCTATTTATCGTATACCAGGGATCATGGATCAGTTTGAATACATCAAAATACTTGAAGACATTATGTTACCATATGCCAAAGAGAAAATGCCCCTAAAATGGGTGTTTCAACAAGACAAAGACCCCAAACACATGAGTAAGCGAGTAACATCTTGGTTCCAGACAAAAAGGATTGAAGTAATGGAGTGGCCATCTCAATCCCCCGACCTCAACCCCATTGAAAACTTGTGGGGTGACATTAAAAATGCAGTTTCTGAAGCAAAACATAAAAATTCACAGGAACTGTGGAATGAAGTTTGTTCATCCTGGGCTGAAATACCTGTTTCTAGGTGCGAGAAGTTGGTTGACTCGATGCAACGCAGATGCGCAGCAGTTATCAAAAACAATGGTTATGCAACTAAATATTAGTTCAGTAATTTAAAGTGAAGTTAAATCTTGAAAAATGTGTTCAGTTTATACAGTAAGTGTTTGAGTTTGAAGAGAAAAATGTCGACACTGCTATTTTTTTTAACAGATTAATATTCCTTTTTTTTGCTTCCTGTAAAAGAATAACGCAGACTTGATCAAATTTGTTAATGCTTTGTTTTGGAATTGAACGTGTAATGTTTCCACTACATTTGAAATATGGAACTAAAAGCGATTTAAAAATATTGCACTTTATTCACTTTTTGTAACGCTATTTATTTGAACACCACTATATAAATGCAGGGGTGCCAATAATTGTGGCCCACATGGTTTTGTTAAAAATAATTATTTCTTGATGAGGGAATTTTTTTCGCATAATAAATTTACTTCAATTAAAGATAGGATTTTTCTCATTTTTTCAGTGTGAGATTAAGCAAATTCACCAAACGGTGAATTTTTTATAACCTGTTTTACTCATCTTTACCAGGGGTGGCAATAATAGTAGAGGGCACTGTATGAGTAACGAATGCAAATTGTTTGCAGCTAACCAAATGTAATCAACAATTTTGCCAAGATACACTTGTGTTAGTACATGTTCCAGAGAGAAATGTTGTTTGTTCTGAGCTTAAATTAGAATGAAATTGCATTCCAGTTTGGTCCAAAAGATCCATAAACAAAGAATTTGGACTTCAGACAGTGTGATCTTCTATGGGTAGAATAGTGAAGGGAATATTTACTTCTAATCATTTTCTTTGAACAACTGATAAGGACATTGTGAATGCATCATCTCTTTTGAGATCTTTCTTTTATCTCTTATTTCTGATGTACGTATATACAGTACATGACTTTTCAAAATGATTTTTTACAGCATTACTGAGTTAGCTGGATAACTGCACTGAGTAAAATCCAGAACAGCTCTTTTTACTTGTCCATGTTCCAGATTTGGGTGGGCTTTTACTCGGTGCAGTTATCCAGATAACTCAGTAATCCCACATTGTGGAATACCCCCCTGTACACACTAATACTGATTATGGGTTTCCAGTTTTGTGAGTATAAATCAGTAGACATACAGAAAGTGCAGCAGTCTTTTTATTATAAGGTTTAATTGTACTTTAATTTCTTTGTGATCCTGTGATGGGAGTCACCTGTTCTGACCCTTATTCACTATCCCAATGTAAAAATACACTTTGCTGAGAGGTGTTCCAAGTGAAATGGAGAAGCCTCTTTCTCTTCTTTCATTCCTCATGAACTGGATATGCTTCTCCTCCCTATGCTTCTGCTCTCTATTCCTTGTCATCAAGGTTACATTTCGCAGGGGTATTTACAACTGAAGAAAATACCAGTGTGTTTTGGCTGTGCTTCAGTTGACAGCCTGTTTTCAGGCAGGAATGAGACACCTCATGCACTTGATCCCTGAAGTTTTTCCATCCCCTTGTGCGTCAGCTTGCATCCTGCAAAATGTCCAATATCCTGGTGCCAGTTCCTAGTTGTTCACAGTAAACTTGAGACAAAATGCATTAACAGTGAGCAATAATAGATAAAACATTTATATAGACTAGGCTTCCCTTTTTTGCTTGCATCCTAAACTTGCAATCAACACCATGCTTCTTGGCAAAAGAAAATTAAGTATGGGAATCTGAACAAGAGTGCCAGATTATAGTTATCCACATCATTCATCAAGATATTTAGCATTCCTCTGAAGTTTCTATTCTGGGAAATGTATTGCTTAATTAGCTGGACAGACATGCCTGAGGTAAAATTTTAAATGGCTGATCGATTCTAGATAAATGGTGCAGACCAAAGAATCAACATAGAGGGAGATGTTAGCAAATAAGTTAAAGCCGTCTCCACGCTGGCTGCACTGTTTGTCTTCACAATGGCATTGCCGTTGTACCATATTTAGTCAGCGGTCCGTGCCGCTTTCATTACACTTTCAAACAGAGAATGTTGCAGAGATTCCTCACAGACGCCACTGTCCATATATGGCACGCAAAGCCTGTGCAGCTCCATGCGTTTCTCACCCCCTGTTTCCCAGATCCCCCAGCGCTCTGCTTCCTCACTTCACACTATCCCCTGTCTTGATGATGTCCAGAGACTGCTGCCCCCATCCAAACCCTGGTGTCCTCCATCTCTGTCAGCACTCAGCATCACTTTTGCTCACATACCTATCTATCTGAGGCCCTGGAAAAGCCAGGTGTCCAAACCATGATTTATTGGACACAATACGAGGTTGTCCTTATATAGGAAGTTGCATCGGAGAGAAGAGGAAGGTGGGCAGTTTGGAGTTGAAGAAGAATGCAATGTGTATAATGATAGGGGACATGCAAATGGGTGAGGCCTGTTTTTCCAGTTGTGTACAAGTTGGAGGAATCACCCTCCTTACGTTTGCAGGGACTCCACCTTTGATAAAAAGCTGGTTAGCCTTTTTGGGATTTGTCTGGCACTAGGATTCACACCTAGAGTCAATCCCTCTAAATAATGATTACACATTGGTTGGCACATCTGTTCTCCTGAAGCGTCCCTTATGCTGATTCTTCCATATTCATTTGCACAGTAAATTGATCAGTATTCATTTAACACAAAGTATGAGTCTGGCAAGGATTGATTGTTCTCTATTTGAGGTGATTTAACACTGTGCATTTTACTATGTACAACAAAGACGCAATCAACATGATAACAAAAATATGATTGTGGAGTGAATATGCATGGTGTCCAGCCCCAAAGACTCATCCTGCTAGCCCTCTAAAGAATTTAAAATTACATTTAAAGTGCCCAATGATTGCCTATTTTGAAGTGACATCATGGACTCCCCATTATGTATCATAGGTCTATGTTATCAAACTAAGAGTTAACTTTTTTGCAGTCACTGCTTTTCTTATCATGGGTCAAATCCTTCTTTTGATCATCAAGTCATGAAAAACCAGATTGAGTCAGGGCTCCACGCTAATAATGAATCTTTAACTACATCTAATCAATTTGTATTTGGAAGAATGGTGGTGAAAAATGAGTTACTGAAGTAGAAATACCTAGTTAATATGGCCATACTGTATCTGTGTGTAGCCTATGTGTGTATTGTGGTGTTGGGAGCTGTTAATGCAATTCTTATGCTCTTGTGCTCTTATGATACTATCTGCTTTAAATTTCCTTCAACACTATAAGAACAAACTGGGAGAAAAAAATCAAGAGGATAAAAAAAGCTAAACATCCATTGGACGTGATCAGTTTATGTCCTAATTCGATTACAATATAATCGTCCAAATGGATAGCTCATGTTTATATGTTAATTAAATGCAAAATTAGAATACCTTTATGTGATAGTTTCATTGGTTCAAGAGATTTATAATCATACACCAATTTGTCCTGAAGCGCACTTGAAATTAAATATATTTACGTCAAATATTCATTCTTGACATTTCTTTTTAAAATGTACATATGTAGCTACACACAGTAGCACTAAATGGCATGAATGTGTCAAGTCTGTGACTGTGGTTTATACACTTGATCGTTCTTCTTCATTTCGTAGCCATGGCCTGCATTCAGAATGTCGCACAGGAAACCACGAGTATATGATGATAAGGGGAAATGTTTTATAATAAAAAGAGAACTACCATGTAGGCTACATTAGTCTATCGTGTATTATCCTCACATGATTGCATCCCCAAATGTTTTCAATTGATTGTGTAGGCCTACTGATGTTTTGCGTGGATGCGGTAGCCTATTGTAAAAGCTGCCCTTCACAACAGGCTAAAGTTGAATCAAGCCATTATTATTAGTGTTTTCTACAAATTGCCATGCGTCCGCACATACGTATTTGTCTAGCTGGTATTATGCAGTTGCCAGTTAGCATGTATGCTAAGTTTCACTCTGTTATAGATGCTCGCATATAGGAGCAAGAAGAGGAGGATCTGCGCGTGCCGCTCCTCCCTCAAGCGGGGCGGCTCCGTTTAAATACTCTAATGAACAATGACTGAAGTAATTTGGACTGTTCGTCTGTGGAGTACCACGCAAGCACAGAACTCTCCAAATCCCAAAATCCAGGTGATAAGCAGTAGTAAATCTTGTGAGTATTTCAAATGATGTCGCAGCGTTTCGTGAACTTGCAGGTTTGAGCAAATGTCCATCTTTTATAAATGCACATAATCGTTTCTGGTTGATGTAGTACTTAAGGAGTCCTCGATAACAATTAGTAAAATCAGTCGTTCCACTACATTTTTGTTTAGTAAATGTATTATAAGTGGTGTGTGTGATCGTTTTGAAGCATGAAGCAGGTACCTAAAGGAAGACAGCTTTCATTGCTGGGCTTGAATTGTTCTGGTCACGCAGCAGAGATAAAGCCAATGATGCGTTCTACTTGACTCATGCTGAGTTTAAAGACCTACTTCATCTCTCGTGTGAAGTGTACAATAATGAGAAGGAGCTAATTAGGAAAGCAATTACAGAAGACTTAAGCAGGGCCATATGTTGATGTACAGACTAGATAAATTTTGACGTTTTATTTGAATGAATTGTGTTTTTGTATTGAAACAGTAAAGTGTAAAGGTATGGCTTTCGTTTTTTTAAAGTGATTGTTTTCAAAGCCAGTGTGACTTGTGCCCTTGAGTGTGTGGGCTTTTTGGGGATTATGGTAAGGAGGATGCTGCTGTGGATTCCTATGCATCATTGTCATGAATAAAACAATTATTGTGTAAGTTACAGCTCCATTTACTACCGCAAGGGCATTTCCAAAGGTATTTTAAAGGGAAACTATATTGGAGGTATTCATTTAGAGTGCTCGTCCTTCTCTTGCATTCAGGATTAATGAGGGGTTTCTTATCTTATGTGAACAAGCGGGATTGTTAGAAACATGAAACTGTCAAAAGTCTTGGAAAATACAGGCAGGTCAAACATCACTGATGAGCAATTCCAACAATTTGGCAGGTTTGGTTGTATGTGAAAAATGTTGAGTTTGGTTGAATATTGAGTGGTCTTTATTCCTTCCAAAGAGGAACTAGTTATTCAACATTTCATTTTAATGACTGTATTCAGTTTATAAAATGAATGTAAAGGCTTCCATCCATTATCTTGCTATCCTGGTATCTTTGGCTGTCTACCTTGTTTACACAACATAAGCAACATTTACATAACTATTGTTATAGATACATTTGGACTGAAGACAAATGGACCCCATCAATAAGAAAAAGTGTTATTAATACAAGGCACATGTGTGCATATTTGGCCTTAGAGCATGGCTCTGTGAACTGTAGGAGGACTACAGCTTAAATGGTGCGTTTATTTTGGCAGTGCTCTATGTCACCACGGGGATCAGACTGCCTCGGCTCACACAGCTGAGCATCTTTGTTTAAAACTGTTTTTAATTCCGTTTAAGGGGAAAAACAGCCTGTTTTCAATGTTGTGACCTGATAAAGAGCTTGGCTTACTGCATGAGGTCTGTTTACTTGTTTGAAATAACAATGCTGTAGGAAATTGAAGGAAGCTGTCTTTCGTGTAAGAGGGAAGAAACAAGCTAAACTCTAACCAAAATGTTTTCCTGCTCTCCAAATATGGGTATTTAAAGCAGTCAGTTAAAACCATGTGAGGCTGTAACCAAACTGTTTGCTCTTTTCTGTTTGAGAGCAGAAAGAGGTAATCATTCAGCAGGAAAATGATGACAAAGTTTATTAAATGAGTAGAGCCCCAAAGTGTTCAGCAATTATGGCTGAAGTAAGTTGTCTTTCAGTTTTGATATTAAACAAAACCTAATAGTAGCCTTAAATCATTCTCATTTTCTTTAATGCTTTCTGATTCATTTTAATCGATCATTTTAAGTGATACTGTCAGCTGTATACGGAACACCAAAATACATACGATATGATTAAATATGTTTTAAAGAGGAAGTATGAAGTATATCCCTTAAAGTTGTTTCTGTTTGAATGTTTAATCTTGTTAATTCAATTTGAAGAGAGGGAGCTTGTTTGTCAGGTAGACGTTTAGAGATTTTAGAGAAACCACTTTGAATTCTCCTGAGCAGTGTAGAACTGATCCTGGCTTATTCCAAGCGTGCATCATGTAGGAAATCTATCTTTCATTGCACAAAGGAGATCTTTGCTGCTTCAGAATAAATTGAAAATATGGTCACCAGCATACAAGTACATATTATTTAGTTACTTTTAAGCAAAATAGAGGCATCTAATGTCTGTGAGCAGTTCAGATTGTGCAATCCAGAACGGGCCTTTAAGTCCAACTGACTCTTGACTTTCTGAGTAAATTATTATTAATCTAAATGATAAGACATGAAAGTATTTGAGGGTGAAGCCAAAACAGTGAAATTCTCACAATCAGCTTTCCATTTGACTATTCGTATTGTTTATATTGCACAGTGTTCTGAATATGTGGTGTGGCCTTTCTGCTGTCTCAAGCTGAATCTGATGCCTGTTTCAGCACAATTGTAAATTTTAACACAGCATTAATATTACTGGGTCTGTCTGGTTTCATTGGCCTAATCTGAATGAATGCACTTGACCAGGGATCTCAAACTGGAGTCCCGGAGGCCCAGTGTCTGTTGGGGTTCAGTGTGTTTCAAAATCTATGTACTTTATAGACGTCATTGATTGTTTAGAGTCCATACTGAACGTTTCCAAGGCCTAGATTGGCTGCTGACTGAGTTTGAGGTCCTTGTCCAAGATCACAAAGAAGTTTTCCTCCTCATAATATCTAAAATGATGCAGGAATTAAATATTACATTAGAAGTTTGTAATGTAATTGTAATGTTACCGGGATGTATGAAAAACGGGTGAGAGATAGTGAGTGGGTGGAGTTCAGGGGAAGGTTAGAACCTTTCACAGGCTCTGGGGTCTTTGCTCTACCCCTGCAAGTAAGAAGGTCACATGATTTCCTGGGCACCAGTCCCATTTATGCATAGTCTAAGGATTCTCATTCATCTCACTCCTTCCATAATTATTTTCAAAATGAAAAACATAATTTGGTCTTTTATTTCACCCAAACATGTTAAATTGAATAGATGTAGCTATGTTAAATGTCACCGTAGCATGTTATTCCAAGCGATTATAATGCATTTTCAGCTCATGTGGCAGGGAACGTTATGTTTTCTTGTTTGTTTTTGGAAAACCTTTGTAGGTCAATCAGTGGACATGGAGCAAGTTACTGTGCAGGAAGCTAAGTCTTTATTTAGAACGTTTTCCCTATAGTCTCTTATAATAGCTTTACCTTACTTTTCTCAGCAAACGCTTCACATGGTTAACCCTCTGGCCCCTAAAGAACAGAAATCACAAGTAGAGTTTACACAGCAAAACTTCCAGTGTTAATTCAACTCTGCCAGAGTACATATGAGTCCGACAGGGACCATACTCTGTACTCTGTAAAAGTTGATTTAACACTGTGTGCGTTTGTTTGATTTGCCCCTAAATTGCAATGCAACCATATTTTTTTTTAAAAGAAGGATCATTACCCGGATTACGCCAGAGGGACTACCTGGGTTTTATCACTTCATGATGAAAAGGCAGCTCAAGAAGTCTCAGCCCCTGTACAATGCAAGGCCCTGCAAGGCCCTGCTCGTCACAGCTCTAGAGATCGTCAGCGTTTCTTTCCTATTGTTCGAGGATTCATTTTGCTTTGGCAACACGGAGCCTGTGAATGTTTCTGCATCTGAGGTTTCCCTCTCAGCACAGCAGCAGAGATCAGCCTGACCAGTTCCTCTTCTTGCCTTTGCAATGCAGGATCTCCTCATAACGTTGTCCTCCTGTTCAGCAAAAACAAACAATGAAAGGGCTCTGACCACCTCAAAGTCAAGATAACAGAACAGAATAACTAGAATGATTTTAATATATATCTATCAAATAATTATAACAATGACAATTTCAATCTTGTTTCTATCGCCACGTTGTATAATCTTCCTCTATTCGAGCATATGAAACCATAGTGGAATAGAGTAAATGTTTCACCGATCCATTCTTTTGATACTTCAATTCCTGTCTGTTAAGTGAACATACTGAGAAAATAGCTTCGCTCCATCTTAATTCCATTGCACAAACACATTTTTAGAGATAGTTTAATGTTAATTTAGTATTTTCCTGGATGACTCATTGAGTCAACGACAGTCTTAGATTAAGATTAATTAAATGAAAACTGTTGAATTTGATTTAATCTGCCAAAATCATATAGATTTTACATTGATATCTTTCAGATCAAGTTATACAGTAGTATATAAGCATACAGTATTCTGTCATTTACAATGTGCAAACTTTGTATTGTATCATTTGCCCCTATCTCTTGACAATGTTGACGAACAGGGACTTCCGAAAGCTAAGCGGACCAGCTGTGCTTTGTTTCCAGGGCATCTACAAATTGCTGTCCACTCTTTCTTGTGCTTATCAGCAAACTGTTATACTGTCAACACATCTCAGACATCTGTCTCCAGGTCTGCAGTGAGTGGGGGCGAAGCTGCCTGCATTGACATGATAGGGTGGGAGGGACTTCTTGGACTATGTTAGCATCAAAGAGGATCAGAAAAGCACACATCATTTCCAGGATCCGGGCCAGAACAGTCCATTTTTCAAATTTTACTTCATTTTAGTATTTATACCTATAACTTATAACTTACTTATACCTCAAGTATTTAGAACTTTCTGTTGTCCATATATCTTCCAATATTTTGCTCCCATGCCAAATTCCAACATGTTATGGTTTAATGACAAACAAATTTTCTCTTAACAAGTGTTAAGTTTATTGTATACAAACATTTCAGTGGCTTTCTGGATTATGCAAAAAAAAAAAGAACTTGTGGAGCAAATTGCTCCCTAGAGGAACTGTAGTTTATTTGCCTGGTTCCCACTCCTTTTCAAAGGATTAGGGTCAGTCTGAAGCAGGCCCTGTGAGTGAAAGGTCTGCTTGGGCTGACTGAGTGGTCTCTGGCCGCGGCTGACGCACTGACCAGTGAATGGTGCTTTAGGGAGTCTGGTCCTTCCCAAGGTTAATGGAGCATAGCTGGAAGTGCACACACTCTGGAAGGTTCTGAAAAAAACATCAATTTTTATGTCATTTACCAGTTGTTGGTCATAGAATATGTAATTATGAAATCGGCAACAACTGAAAGTGGATTTTCAAAAGCTTTTTTTAAGCTTTGACGAAAAATTAGCGGGCATATACTTTTCTGGAAGGAGGCTAAAAAGAAAGTAAGAGAAGACTTTAAAAGGACTAGTAACACATTTATACAGTTGCTTAAGTAAAACTGTCAGATGTAAGGTGAAAACTGAAAATGTTTTAACACATTTATTTAATGACTTTGGTTATAAAATTATAAGTGTGCAGTATGTATTTTCTGTATGTTTTTGGAATGGTACAGGTTTCTAGTGCACCTGTCATTGCTTCAAGTCCATCCCAAGCTGATATCTACAGTAGCTAAATCACCCTTCTAACATCTTCTCAGTGTCCTATGTGCCGTGTTAAGAGAGGGGAAAATAGCTGTTGTAACATTTAACCCTGCCCCCAGCAGCTCTCTGCTCCATGTTATCATTTTGGCGTAAACCGTGAGGCCAGCTGGAGGCATACTATTCCCTATAAGGGCTTTGTTTGGGAGTTCACTAGCTTTGCTGTTTAGGTCTACAGAAAGAGGGCTGCAGCAGAGAAGGTGCCCTTATATGGTCATCGCACCATGGGTCCATTGCCCTGCTCCTGAGAAGAGCCGCTACGGTTGCTGCTGCAGCTATTATGTGATTATGCATGAGATTTAAGTCTGTATTTCTATTTTGTATACGTTCCTGTGCATGGAAACTTTAAGTGATAAAGGGAACCATATTTCTCTGTCGCACGCTGTAACATTTGTCATTTCCCAGCCATGGTCCTAAGTTAGGGATCGTAATTGTCTCCCCTGAGGGACGTCTGTGTGCGACTGTGTGTATGTTGGGTGAGGGCGGGTGGGAAGCATTGCGTCTATGAAAATGTTGAGCACCACAACAACTGATGGATAAAGGACATTAACCCTTTCAGCAACGTCTCCTTCTTATGGGATTCTGCGAGTTGTACCACTGAAATACACTGTAGTTTTTGTATATTTATCAATAATACATAGACTTACAGTTATAGCATAGTTGGCAGTATGTGTCTATTTTAATTTATTTTTTTAAAAACACATCCACTTGTTTTATAAATACTTATTGTGTGGTGTGTGCATTCTCAAATTTATTACATTTTATTACATTTTTGTATTTAGTAGACACTCTTGTCCAGAGCAGCTTACACAGATTACGATTTTTTGTTTACATAAAGTCCATTTTTTTACAGCTATATATTTTACTGAAGCAATTCAGGTCAAGTGCCTTGCTCAAGAGTACAATGGCAGCACCCCAGCCTGCAACCTTTCAGTTACAAGCCCAGTTTCCAATGCTGTATACTACACTGGCACCCCTGTTTAGTCATAAGATGCTTTAAAGAGACAAATTGATTATTTATTTAAGCTTTCTACAGTTAATCAGTTATTCATTTGAAACATTTGTATGATTTGAAACATATTCAAGGAGCCAATGAAGCATACAGCATGGATTCCTTTTTCCCAACTGATAATTTTTTGATCTCAAAATACAGTTCTGATAATTGCAAATGTGTTGCAGCTCATCCCCTGAATTCAAGATGTCCAAAAAAGCAGGCTTGACTGAGGATGAGAAGTTCCTCTTCCTCGATAAGGACTTCATCAACAGCCCTGTGGCCCAAGCAGACTGGGCTGCAAAGAAGCAGGTGTGGGTGCCCTCTGAAAGGCATGGCTTCGAATCCGCCCACATCAAAGAGGAGCGTGGCGATGAAGTGCTGGTGCAGCTGGCGGACAATGCGAAGAAGGTGACCGTCAACAAAGACGACATCCAGAAGATGAACCCGCCCAAATTCAGTAAGGTGGAGGACATGGCGGAGCTGACCTGTCTGAATGAGGCTTCTGTGCTGCACAACCTGAGGGAGAGGTACTTCTCTGGGCTCATCTACGTGAGTAAAGCACTCTGTCTCTCGTGGTTCATATTGTTCATATTATTGTGCAGGTATAATGAGAGGCAAACATTATTTCAATTATGATTCAAGGCACTGGTCAGTGCAAATTTTCTTTTTGAAAACGTGCAATTCCCAAAATGACACCCATGTATTTTACAAGTGTATAAACACTGTCCAAGAAGGAAAATAACGTGTACAGAATGCATTTGCACCGAACGCAGACCTGGGGGAGAGAGATTGCGATCGCAAAACTGCTGCAGCCAAAAGGGCACTTTAAGACTGACAGGGCAAAGGGGCAGGGGCTCGAGCCACAGTTGGGCCCTACCTCCCTACCTCCCTACCTCTGCACATGCCTGCTGTGAACAGTGTGTTTTATTTTTCCGCCTCACAGTATTTTTAGCACCGCGGATCAGGTTGATCATTGTAAATCAATGTTTACCACCTGCTCAAAGAATAATTGTTCTACACGCTTGGGGTGGACATTTTAATTTATTGTCACATTGTCTAATATACTGAGTACGACATGTGACAAGCATCAACAAAGGTAAACATTGTGCTTATTATGATTCAGTGGTAATTGAGTGATTGACTGAGCGGAATCATTGAATGATTCAACTCAAGTTTGGTAATTGAGTGATTGACTGAGCGGAATCATTGAATAATTCAACTCAAGTTTGGTAATTGAGTGATTGACTGAGCGGAATCATTGAATGATTCAACTCAAGTTTGACCCCTATTATTGTTATTGTTGAATCGTGGATTGTAGAGGACTGAAACACGTGTGAAATAACAACTTGAAATAGCGCTCAACATAATTGCAGCTGATCCTTTGAAGTTCTTTGGGAAAAACCCTCAAAGTGTTTTGTTGGCCGCATAGAGTGCAGTCCAGGTAAATGGGTCTCACAAGGCTTTTGGATGAATTCTTCTTACATTCAACGAAACAATATTAAACCAAATTGGGGGACCCCCTTCATAGGATATGGTAACACTTGAGAGACAGTGAAAGCAAGATTTGCAATGCGAGTGTGTATGTATGCATTTAGTTTACCATTCTGATCTGGCTATAATCCTTGAGAAAAATAAATATTCCAAAAATAAACATTCTTCAAAAGCCTGGTATTAAACCTCTCATAATTAAATGAATGAATTCTAATTCATTCATTAATTTCATTAAACATAATGAGAGTGTGCTTGTATACTCAGAGTATTTGCCCGTTCTCTTCCTGGTATCTATAGGTATTGACTGTGCCTTCCTTTCTCTTACTCAGACTTACTCTGGCCTGTTCTGTGTGGTGGTAAACCCCTATAAAATGCTGCCCATCTATTCTGAGAAGATTATTGAAATGTACAAAGGGAAGAAACGCCATGAAGTGCCCCCCCACATCTATTCCATCACTGACAATGCCTACAGGAACATGATGCAAGGTAACAACGCTGGTCATTTGCATCCAACACACAATATCGAGTGCAGAAGCAGTCTCTGGGCTGCCCTGTAGCACTTAATAAAACTATAAACATCTTTTTGAATGCTGTAAATTGTGCGGTCTTCCTCAAGCTACACTAATGACAGAATCTGGAATCATTTCTATACAGGATTAAGATATCTAAGAATTAGAACAATTTTGGAACTAAGCAACAGCACAACATCTACATTGTATCAGACTACATTTCCAATAGTTTATTGACAGTAGCTGCCACTTCATAAAGGTTTTGAAGAGAATTTGAATCTGTCTAATAACGGTTTTAACAGTTAATCACATTGAGGCGTTAGTGTTTGGCAAAAGCCTAAGAGTTTTATGTTTTGCTTGAGTGTATCTCATGACAGATTTGAGTGGCTGCTGTGGAAATCTGTCACAGCAGCTGTCAAATGTCTTGTTTTGGCAAGCACAGAAATGCTACAACCTGCCAATATCGTCTGTCACAGGATCATCACCCTGAGCTGATAGCCACAAGATGTTGTCGTGTTCGATAGTCAGCTCGCATAGCACAAATGTTTTGCAGTTTATTTTCATGCAGTTTTGTGGGCCTTCTGAGCACTGTGTAAATTGAAGATGATTGGTCATGTGTGTGAAAGTAGACATTATGTGCACGATAGTGATAGTAAACTTGCACTTGCACACAGCTCTGCTCTGGTTCTCAGTTAAGAGGTCTCCAGTGTAAATTAATATTCAGCAGAAGGTGACGACGGCATACTTGTCATGTCTGTCTTGTCATGAAAACAGTGAGGCCCTGATGTACAAACAGGGTTCTCTCACTGGAGTTTTCATCTGGTCATGTCCACTTAATCTTGGGTAGTTAGGTTCCCGGAATGTTATGTGAAGAGGATGGATGAGTCACAGACTTCCAGCTGCAGAAACTCCCCCCAGATCTTTTAATACCATTCAATCTCTCCGTTTTCACCTACATTATTTCCCTACAAAGATAGGGGTTACATTCCTTTAATAAAATATCGTGAAGCAGTGCAACAAGTTCAACGCGTGCAAATAACGTGGGTTATATAAGCCAAGTTGTTTTTAGAACTTGTTTTCATCCACTTGTTATCAGTATATTCCTGTCCAGGATATGGGCTATAGTCATCCTCGTCCCCCATCTTCAGCACTAGCAATGTCCAAAGTATGTGAGCTCAAGATTAAATGCTGTTTCTGTCTGTGGTATTGTGGTTTCATCACAAATTACAAGAGCCACTGTTGCTTAAATGATCATGTGTGAGGCTGCTCACTCTGCCAATCAAGTGCACAGAATGGCAAAAAGCAGAAGTATTGTCACTGTTGTAGACAGGTGTTCATGGTTGGAGGGCCTTGTTGTTGCACTACAGAGAAATATAATTTTTTAAAGTGACATCATCTCTACATCACTTCAGCTAAGTGAACTGGAATTTCTGGAGCATGATCTTACACACATTATATGTTCAAAACATTGAGTTCCGATCCCAGGAACGCTGTGCCAAAGTAGAATAAAAATGATGATTACCTCATGTCCTTAACAATTAAATTAGTAGAGCACTGCTGTGAGAACGACGAGGAACCACGTTCACAGTGATTTCACAAATAGATTCCTGATTACATTTTACAAGGAGTGATAAATATATGTTGAAATTGAAATTTTTCTGCCAGGTTCGTTTGAAGCTTTGTATAGCAAGTACAGTATATCTTTTATGACAGTATGCACCACAAAACTCATGTCAGTACTGTGCAGTACCAGACATGTAGAACTGTGTTATTTACATGAATCCTCATTCCTCCAGTCATCCCAGCCAAAGAGTGTATATCCTGTGATGCCATTTTGAATATGAACTGCTTGCCTATGTGAAGTCTTGAATTTTAAAATATAAGATATTTTTAATACATTTACAAGATAATGTTGTGATTGTTAAGTATAATTTATATAATATTATACTTTGTTTGGGGGAGATGGATTAACATAAGCATTCGCTCCTAATATTCACTTCACTATCCTGTAGCTGTTTATTGTGTATTTACTTATTCTTCATTGAAATTGCCTCATAGAATGGTTAATATGGGTTCTATGCTAGAAAACAGCATAAGTCCCACAGTATATCTTCTGCCATTCATATAATGTGCGTATTGTGTTAATGCTGTTAAATATGTGGTGGATCACCCTCATACAGTATGTGTTTAACATTGAGATACTGAATTCTGTTTGTTGACTACCATATTTGTAGTCACCTATAGTATGGCCTCAGCCTTGTTGGAGAGACAGAGCCTCACACTAAGTCGGTAGGATGTTCATATTATCCTGTCCCATGAGTAAGCAGTGGCGTATAGGAAATGCCTCTTTTGATCAACACAAACAGAGGGAATGTTTATTTCTGGGCGTGGCTGTGTTTGAGCTCAGCTAGTGTTTTTTCCACACTGGCTCTGAGGGATGCTGGTTGTCCAATGAGCGACACTGAAAGGGCTGTAGCTATTCAAATTCAGAACGCTGTACATGAACAAGCGCCTAAAGAACGGCTCTGCAATTCTAGTAGTAGGTGGCATTCTGTATCTATGACTTGGGAATTTATGTGGATTTAAGTCTTCTGTTTAGAACACATCCCTGAAGCTTGCAGCAGAGAATAAAAACGACTTTACTTCTTTTTGCATACACCTCTTATTCTTATCATAGTGACCTATGATCTTTAGTTTATGAAACTCGATCCCGATGAAAACGTCTGTCTCACACATACTGTAATCTCTGCTGAGTTATCCGCTATCAGAGACTGTGTTTATGTTGATTGTTTGCAATCATGGGGCTCCCACTGGGAAGACCCGCATTCCTTCATTGGAACTTAAAACAAATTGTCTTTCAAGTGAATTGAGAGGGAAGTGAAATTCCCATGTGCGCACTTTATGATAACTGGCATGAATTGCCTTGCTGGACATAAACTGGAATAATTATGATCCTGAGCTGGTCATTTGTAAACCTGAAAAGAGCAGTAAATTGTGCTCTCTTTACCACTGGAGCCATGGAGCACCACATCATCTGAAAAACTGTCTTCCGTGCTGCTGACAGACTTAGAGCTCTGAGCTTTGCCATCCCCGTCTGTCTGGCTCCCTGCGGCTCGCTTCTTTAGCATTCGTTTAGACTCTGGCTGGAGAGTGCGATGGTACGGCTGCTGTGTTTGGATCCGTTTGAAAATATTTAGTGACCTGGATGCCTTCATTTCTGCCTTAATTAGGAAGAAGCAGGAACAGGCAGCATTTTGTGCAAAGCAATCCCAGCCAAGTTGTGTCCATAATGAGGAATAGTAGCCTGTAGTGTTTACAGCACAGAGTGCCGTATTATATTGTGCTGGCATAGGTGTCCAACAGGTCCGGCAGTAACTCTATTGAGGGGCATAAGGGGGGGTTGTATGAAATCTGCAGTATCACACTATGGTCCCACCGGTTCTGAGGTTGTGTTTAGATAATCTATTGAACCGAAGTCCAGTTGCTTCCAGCGATGACGGATCCAATCAAGGCTAAATGACCATCCCTCAACAGCGCACCCAAGAATCTCCCGCACAGCTTGTGCGTGTGTAGGGACGCCATTTGAGAAATACCCATAAATGGAACCCCTTCAGTCCCCAAGGACTTCACATTTAGCTATTTTTGTTATTATGAATCGATGGTAATCTCACTGTTGAACTCACTGAGAGTCATATTAATTGCATGTGCTTTCTCTGTCCAACAATGAAGTTTCCTTTCACATGTATATTTTGATTCTTGGATGAAAGCTCTTGGTCTTTTGATAGCCTGTTTTAGACTGTCTTCAGATACTTCTCACTTCATATAAGAATCAGCCTGGCCTTCACACTTAAAGAAGATTTGTGACGTGATATATGTATGTTTTCTCCACAGATCGCGAGGATCAGTCAATTCTCTGCACGTGAGTAAAAAGAGACATTTTTTATCAGATGACTTATTAAAACCGCCTAGTGTTATGTAAGCATTTATGTGCGGGATATTTCATGGGTGGGGGGATGGGGTGGAGGCAGGTTGCATTATGTAATATCAAGGGTCACCTTGATCTTGAGATCTAGGAAGTGTTTTTCTTACCATAGCACTAATTCTATAATATTACTAGTGTCACATCTGCATTGAGAGAACATTCAGCTCAGGCTGAAGTCAATGGTGGGAATCTACATTTGGGACATGAGTCCTTGTGATACTGTATTTAGGAGTAGGCAAACAGGAAGTCCAGTGGGTATATTACAATCCAGAGAACAGTTCGGCTGCAGTGGGAAAGAATCAGAAAAGCCCACGGGGTCGGTTGTCCCCACAGCAATCCCGGTCACAGGAAACGTGCCCTCTGTCCTGATTCTAAAACCAGATTGCTCTTGCATTGGACTGTATTCTGTATATTTATTCATTCATGTATTTGAGGAAACTAATGTGTGGGGTTTCCCCCGGCGTGTTTTCATCACTCAATCATTCTATTCTATATAAGTACTTTAAAATGTACTTTCTGGGTGGCGAACACTGTTTTGACAGTAGTGTGAGGAACATTGGAACCGGTTGTCTTCATTTAAAGGTATTTATTCCTCTGGAGTTACAGGATGGCAGTAAAGCAGGACTGCATGTGTCACAGCTGAAATACCCTTTGGGAGTGGGCTTGTACTGCCTGTCTCTGCTACCAACAACTCTTGACTTGAAAATAAATTCAGTGAGAGATGTCTGGCTACTCTGAGCTGCAATCCAGCCAAGATGCACTGCCTGGACCATAGTAACAGTACTATTGTAATAATTTGCAATGCACAATGAACAGCCCTCTAGCTGAACGGAGGTCGCTTAAGAATGGATGCATTAAAATGGAGCTTTCCTGTTAATATTCAAGTTCATGTTGTATTTTCCATTGCTCGTACAATAGAAGCTGGCCAAGCTACATGAAAGTGAGTGGGCAGGCAACCCCTGGAGAACATGGCCAGTTCTTTTGGTTTTCTGCCAGGGTCCTGTGAGAAAGTCAACCAAGGATAAAATTAACCAGTCTGGGCAGAAAGCTGTCACAGCAGCCAGACACAGCAGCCAGGGGATCAAAGCACAGCCACTGAAGCAGTGCTCGACATCCCAACTATTCACATGTTTCTCGACACTGTACTCTCATTTGTGTTGCCCAAACCACCTTTCCTGTCAGGCCTCTTATGAAAGCAGCCTAGGAAATGGGAGGCTCCCTCTATTCTAAACTGATTGATGCCAGGATACGCTATTCTGTGATCGCATCTGACTCCTCGCTGCATGCTCCCAACAATTTTCCTGTGGGTTATTTAGAATACTTGGTTTAATTTGCCTGTTTGTTTGTTGCTGGTGCAACAGGAAGGATTCATTCTAAAATTGAGCATATTGGTCCCCGCCTTTCACAGAAAAAACATTGCATGAAATGCATTGCATGGCGTACTCCTTTTGTCAAGAGAGTAGCCTATACTTGTTGGCATAGGGTGACAGAGTAGACATTATTGTTGGTGAAACAAACTACATTAAGGATCTATTTAAACCCAGGGTCAACTCAGGGGGAAAACAGGCGAAGTATAGCATGTTCTTCTTTCCCCTTTCCAACATAACATTATGCTCTGTCCAGCCCTGTTCACCTCTCTCCTGTTCTTTATACACACAAGTAGCTTATCATTGCTCACAGTCCAGAGGAAGAAGGTTGCACATGAAACACACATTACTACTGGAGGCATAAATTAAATGTGCACGTTTTTGATTTGATATATTTTTAAGCCATTAAGTGAAGGTCTTGTTTGTTGCTGTTCCGTGTCCTAGCTTGGTCGCAATCACGGTCTTGGCTGGGGTTCAAAACTAGTATTAACAGGCTGGACATTAAGAGCCGATACGTTATCATACTGAAAAGCATGGTCACCATGCCTATGTCTATAAAAGGCCATTTATATTTCAGCTATTGTCGAGGTATACTCTGGGACTGGTCAATGAGATATATGTGCAGTATTAGATTCTTAGGTATGATGCATGCATAATCTCATAGTTGTACAAAAATTTGAGCTCAGGAGTTTACTAGGGCCTTTGAGCCAGACAGTTTTTTAAATTATTGCTCATTATCACATACAATAAAACCACCCAAATATTATGCAACTTACCTTTTTATTAGAGTGTAAATAATGCAATTTTACACATTGTATCATTTGAAATGAATTACTAAAAGACTATTTTTTCAAGGGAAAAATATATAGTTATAGCTAATAAAAAGCCAACTTATTGATGGTGAAACATGGAATACATAAAATGATGGGTTTTAATGTCAGAGGTGGTTGGACCCTCCCCATGCTCCATTGTGCATATGAGGGCTGTCAGAGTTAGTGCACCATGGGGAAGGGGTGGGTTTAGACCTGGAAAAGGGTGGACACAGCTTCCTGGATCCCTCTGCCTGCCAAACAAGCCCCATCACAAAGCCCGACGAATCACAGACACATTTTGCCTTTTATGGAGTTGTTAGGACGAGCTGTTGGGCTCAAATCGTTCATCACGCTCTCTCTTATTGGAGATCAAAGGCAAATTAAATTAACAAGACCAAAACAATTGCTGTTCCACTATGGTATAGCACAGAAAAAAATAGACGCATGTTAAAAGTTTAAAAATGCCTTGAGCGATGTCGTTGTGAAAATGAGTTAATTTAAGCTGTCCTTACAGGGTGAAAACGGGGCATGGAATGGTTTTTAATAGTCAGAGTTAAAGCATAGAAATGCACTGCATTCCGACTGTTGGAAATAGCTTGTTCCTGGAAAGATGGGGTTTGATTGGTGTGTTTTTCCGCAGCCTCATCTTTTTCACTGTCTTTCAGAGGGGAGTCTGGTGCGGGAAAAACAGAGAACACCAAGAAGGTGATCCAGTACTTGGCAGTGGTGGCCTCTTCTCACAAAGGCAAGAAGGACACCAGTGCTGTGAGTATCCATCTCTCATCTTCTCTTTCTATACTCCTGGGCACAAACACAGTCAATCTTTATAAAATCAAAGAAACTGATATTTTGGATAAGGAGAATGCTTTTTTTGCAGAAATTGTGGTTCTATGATACTGCCCTGACGACTATACGACTCACGCACATTTATGTCAAATGATTTTGCCCTGAAAACATTCAAATAGGAACACGTCAATCAACATGACAGACTGGGCTTCACTGTGGCAGTCCTGTATTTGTCACTGTTGAGGGACAGCTTGGACCATGACCAGTATGGAGCAGCAGAGTAGTGCGCCTTAGAGGAAAAAAATAATGATTACATCAGTTCTGTGTAAGAAGCCAGAAGTAACCAGATAAGACGTGAAATAGCACTTAAAAGGTTTGTCACATAACCGGACGCTTACTGAGTATTGCAGCAATACGGTACAAATGTATTTACATAACTTGTCATTAAGTAATCTACAAATAGTAATATTTAACGGTAATATAACATTCTTTGTATCTGGGAAGCTGCAATAGAGTTGTGCCCATTGGAATCAACTGACTGATTGGCCTGACCTTTTTCAGCGTAAGGCTTTGCATTACGTGGAACTCGTCAGTGTTCAGCCCTCATATAAACAAAACCACAGGCATCATCCTTGAAAGGCAATCTACAGCACTGCCAAAACATTAGGCAAATATGTGAAAGAAAACAAATGCCAGCGAATGTATTTACGTTTTATTTCCCCTTTAACCCTTATCTTTCAATTCATTTCGGTGTTTCGAGCTGTTCTCAGACTTGGAGACTGGATAAATATCACCTTAAATCTGACAAAAAAATTCTTAAATTGAAGCTCCTGGTAAATTCACATCAAAGCTCTGCTGGTGTGTGTTAAAGCTTGGACCACCCGGCCCTTTTCATTCATTTTCAAATTAAGTCCCCTCTACTTGAGAACGGGAACACTGCCAAATGTCCAGTAAATTGCAAAATTTAACTCCTGTATAACAATTTCCTCCAAATAGCAGCAAACAGGATCACAGCTTTCCTACGTGAGTAAAAGGGAATGGGTTTGTTTGCGTGTGCGTGTGTGTGTGTGTTTCTCATAGGTTCAGTATTGCATGGTAGAGAATTTCACCCGGATAAAATACTGCAACAGAATACCCTCTGTGGAGTGACATTGATATCATGGTTTCCACAGCATGATTTCTTTTCCCTGAAATAGTACTGGTGATGTAAACTTGCAGCGTGGGATGAATGAAACATCCATTACATCACGTGAAGCCTCAACACCAGATTCTGAAAAGGCAAATGTGCCCAGTGCTCCTCTACATTAATTTAGCTGCATTGTGTCGATGAGCACTGAATTATGGCACAATGTTTTTATGCAGTATTTTTAGAAATACAGGGTGGTAGTTGGTGTATAGTAACGCCTATCTGAGACTGACTCATTTTTTAAATTTTTTAATTTTTACTCGAAACCTTTTCACTGTCAGGGGTACAATCCGGCATTGAAAAGGTCTGTCACAGAACAATGAGCACAGTGTGAGCATGCCCATCTCCTTTCCTCTCCAAGAGGACACCGTGTCCTGTCACGTACCTCCTCTTCCTCATCCACCCCGCCATTCAGTCTAAGGAGTACCTTTAAAAGTAGCAATGCACTTTGATGCACTGTGTGGCGTTTGGAAACACTACTCTGATGATGACCTGTTCACCACAGTATGGATCCTGAAGTGCTTCACTGTAAGCCCTTGCTAATCCAAGGTCTGCACTGAAGACAGCTTTCCTGATGGACATAGAGTGGAGGATAAGAGTATGAACCTCCCATTGTGCTGCAGAGCATTAGCGTTTCATTCAGACTTTCTGTACCATATGCCTCAGGAGTGCTGTAACGTAGTGATCATCACACGTCTTGCAAAATCACCAGAGCTCGTTTGTTTTTCCCTCAGAGAAGTGTGTGTTTTGTGTGCACGTGTGTCTACATTCTTTATTGGACACACACTGCATTTTTTTCTCCTTTGTCGGCTGAGATCAAGCCTTTCTGTGTTCTTGCACTTCTTTGCTGTTCTCTCTCTCTCTCTTTCTCTCTCTGTCTCTCTCTATGCCTCTCTCTCTCTCTCTCTCTCTCTCTCTCTCTCTCTCTCAGTGCTTCCTTCAGTCAGCGGTGTGCTTTCCTTCCTTTCCTCCAACGCTGAGCTGTCTCTGGTAGATATCTCCCTTCTTTTGGGTTACGCATTCTCTGAAAATCTATTGATTTATTTGTAAAATGTCTGTCTTGTCTTGTTGCTCATCATTTTACTCAGCATCTATTAAGTGTCAACAGAAGATAGGCTTGCCCTATCACAAACAAGGTTTTCATCCTTTTTATCAGTTTGGAGTATCTTTTTTTTTTTTGCACGTGAAAAAAATACGGTGTTGTTTTTCCTCATTACTTGGGAGGTCTTGGTTTGTCAGCTGAGCACTTTGTCAAGGAGAAATGCAGCACGTCCAAATATATGGATTAAAATGATGCTAAATTCAACTTCATTGCCCGTGCTGTACATTCGACTGTGAAGAAACATTTACCATTTTACAAACGGTATGTCCTTGAGTCATGCACTGCAATGACCCTCCCCCCACGGCACTTTATGCAACTTTTGAGCAGAAACCTTTTCAGCCTAGTAAACCTTAGCGATTGCGTACACTGTTGCACATTGCCTTCATAACACAAGTTAAGGATGTTGTTAGCGAGGCGAGTTTGGCAGGGGGGCTCTCCTGCTCCCGGCCCGGCTGCTCAGCTGACTCCTCGCCTTTGATCATGGGGATTATGGCCTCTCACGGCGAGGCGGGGTCACACCCTGTTTCTGTTCCTCCGCACAGCTCCTGCATACTGACACTACTAATGTTCTCTCTGGACACAGAACAGCTTAGTCTACCTTCCTCTTACTACAGGACTCAATTCTAGTGGTGTCGAC
>JAKUDI010000018.1:204490-347490 GCA_022702515.1 Ilyophis sp. 1 JC-2022 | reverse complement strand
TCGTGTAAACGATTGGGCTAATTCAATAATTGTTAACTGGCGGCAGCAAAAACCTGCATACACACCGGCCCGCGAGGCCTGGAATTGGCCTCCCCTGCTATAGGCCATTTGTCACAGCAAATGGAACATTTTTTTCCCATATTGTGTAACGTTACTTGAAGTGGTGTCATTTGACTTTCACCATTTTGCTGTAGTTCAAATGAAATACAAGTGAAACATTGAACAGTTAATATTGTAAACATCTTTTGCCTTTGCATTAAAAATACGCTTGTTTGTCATTGTAAAAATAATAACAGTCTAATAAATGAAAAGTATTTCACAGTTGCACATTGTTTTTGTCAAAAATAAATGTGTGCCCTGCTGGGCTCGAACCCCTAATCATCTATGTGAGAGACAGCAAATCTAACCATTAGGCCACAATAGCTTCTTGGAAAACGCCAAGCCATTAAGCTTGGAAGAGCAGGTATGTCATGTTGTTATCCAATGGGGAGAATTATTGTTTGAGGGTATGGAAGCAGGAAGAATGGGAAGAAGAATAAGAAGCAGAAGGAGAAAAACAGCAAAATAAGTTTGGGGCTTTATTATGTGGATATGTGAAGTTGTACGTTAATGCTGTGTGGTTACATGAGGTCAGAACATACATAAGTTAATGTGTTTAATCCCATCCCAATTTAACCACACAACCACAGAACTGGGAGCATCATGGATGAAATTGCTCCTGTAAAGGTTAATTTAACCACGGAACTGGGAGCATCATGGATGAAATTGCTCCTGTAAAGGTTAATTTAACCACAGACTGGGAGCATCATGGATGAAATTGCTCCTGTAAAGGTTAATTTAGCCACGGAACTGGGAGCATCATGGATGAAATTGCTCCTGTAAAGGTTAATTTAACCACAGAACTGGGAGCATCATGGATGAAATTGCTCCTGTAAAGGTTAATTTAACCACAGAACTGGGAGCAACATGGATGAAATTGCTCCTGTAAAGGTTAATTTAGCCACGGAACTGGGAGCATCATGGATGAAATTGCTCCTGTAAAGGTTAATTTAACCACAGAACTGGGAGCATCATGGATGAAATTGCTCCTGTAAAGGTTAATTTAACCACAGAACTGGGAGCATCATGGATGAAATTGCTCCTGTAAAGGTTAATTTAACCACAGAACTGGGAGCATCATGGATGAAATTGCTCCTGTAAAGGTTAATTTAACCACAGAACTGGGAGCATCATGGATGAAATTGCTCCTGTAAAGGTTAATTTAACCACAGACTGGGAGCATCATGGATGAAATTGCTCCTGTAAAGGTTAATTTAACCACAGACTGGGAGCATCATGGATGAAATTGCTCCTGTAAAGGTTAATTTAACCACAGACTGGGAGCATCATGGATGAAATTGCTCCTGTAAAGGTTAATTTAACCACAGACTGGGAGCATCATGGATGAAATTGCTCCTGTAAAGGTTAATTTAACCACAGACTGGGAGCATCATGGATGAAATTGCTCCTGTAAAGGTTAATTTAACCACAGACTGGGAGCATCATGGATGAAATTGCTCCTGTAAAGGTTAATTTAACCACAGACTGGGAGCATCATGGATGAAATTGCTCCTGTAAAGGTTAATTTAACCACAGACTGGGAGCATCATGGATGAAATTGCTCCTGTAAAGGTTAATTTAGCCACGGAACTGGGAGCATCATGGATGAAATTGCTCCTGTAAAGGTTAATTTAACCACAGACTGGGAGCATCATGGATGAAATTGCTCCTGTAAAGGTTAATTTAACCACAGAACTGGGAGCAACATGGATGAAATTGCTCCTGTAAAGGTTAATTTAGCCACGGAACTGGGAGCATCATGGATGAAATTGCTCCTGTAAAGGTTAATTTAGCCACGGAACTGGGAGCATCATGGATGAAATTGCTCCTGTAAAGGTTAATTTAACCACAGAACTGGGAGCATCATGGATGAAATTGCTCCTGTAAAGGTTAATTTAACCACAGAACTGGGAGCAACATGGATGAAATTGCTCCTGTAAAGGTTAATTTAGCCACGGAACTGGGAGCATCATGGATGAAATTGCTCCTGTAAAGGTTAATTTAACCACAGAACTGGGAGCATCATGGATGAAATTGCTCCTGTAAAGGTTAATTTAGCCACGGAACTGGGAGCATCATGGATGAAATTGCTCCTGTAAAGGTTAATTTAACCACAGACTGGGAGCATCATGGATGAAATTGCTCCTGTAAAGGTTAATTTAGCCACAGAACTGGGAGCATCATGGATGAAATTGCTCCTGTAAAGGTTAATTTAGCCACAGAACTGGGAGCATCATGGATGAAATTGCTCCTGTAAAGGTTAATTTAGCCACAGAACTGGGAGCATCATGGATGAAATTCCTCCTGTAAAGGTTAATTTAGCCACAGAACTGGGAACATCATGGATTAAATTGCTCCTGTAAAGGTTAATTTAGCCACAGAACTGGGAGCATCATGGATGAAATTCCTCCTGTAAAGGTTAATTTAACCACAGACTGGGAGCATCATGGATGAAATTGCTCCTGTAAAGGTTAATTTAACCACAGACTGGGAGCATCATGGATGAAATTGCTCCTGTAAAGGTTAACTTAACCACAGACTGGGAGCATCATGGATGAAATTGCTCCTGTAAAGGTTAATTTAGCCACGGAACTGGGAGCATCATGGATGAAATTGCTCCTGTAAAGGTTAATTTAACCACAGAACTGGGAGCATCATGGATGAAATTGCTCCTGTAAAGGTTAATTTAACCACAGACTGGGAGCATCATGGATTAAATTGCTCCTGTAAAGGTTAATTTAGCCACGGAACTGGGAGCATCATGGATGAAATTGCTCCTGTAAAGGTTAATTTAACCACAGAACTGGGAGCATCATGGATGAAATTGCTCCTGTAAAGGTTAATTTAACCACAGAACTGGGAGCAACATGGATGAAATTGCTCCTGTAAAGGTTAATTTAGCCACGGAACTGGGAGCATCATGGATGAAATTGCTCCTGTAAAGGTTAATTTAACCACAGAACTGGGAGCATCATGGATGAAATTGCTCCTGTAAAGGTTAATTTAACCACAGAACTGGGAGCATCATGGATGAAATTGCTCCTGTAAAGGTTAATTTAACCACAGAACTGGGAGCATCATGGATGAAATTGCTCCTGTAAAGGTTAATTTAACCACAGAACTGGGAGCATCATGGATGAAATTGCTCCTGTAAAGGTTAATTTAACCACAGACTGGGAGCATCATGGATGAAATTGCTCCTGTAAAGGTTAATTTAACCACAGACTGGGAGCATCATGGATGAAATTGCTCCTGTAAAGGTTAATTTAACCACAGACTGGGAGCATCATGGATGAAATTGCTCCTGTAAAGGTTAATTTAACCACAGACTGGGAGCATCATGGATGAAATTGCTCCTGTAAAGGTTAATTTAACCACAGACTGGGAGCATCATGGATGAAATTGCTCCTGTAAAGGTTAATTTAACCACAGACTGGGAGCATCATGGATGAAATTGCTCCTGTAAAGGTTAATTTAACCACAGACTGGGAGCATCATGGATGAAATTGCTCCTGTAAAGGTTAATTTAGCCACGGAACTGGGAGCATCATGGATGAAATTGCTCCTGTAAAGGTTAATTTAACCACAGACTGGGAGCATCATGGATGAAATTGCTCCTGTAAAGGTTAATTTAACCACAGACTGGGAGCATCATGGATGAAATTGCTCCTGTAAAGGTTAATTTAGCCACGGAACTGGGAGCATCATGGATGAAATTGCTCCTGTAAAGGTTAATTTAGCCACAGAACTGGGAGCATCATGGATGAAATTGCTCCTGTAAAGGTTAATTTAGCCACAGAACTGGGAGCATCATGGATGAAATTTCTCCTGTAAAGGTTAATTTAGCCACAGAACTGGGAGCATCATGGATGAAATTGCTCCTGTAAAGGTTAATTTAGCCACGGAACTGGGAGCATCATGGATGAAATTGCTCCTGTAAAGGTTAATTTAGCCACGGAACTGGGAGCATCATGGATGAAATTGCTCCTGTAAAGGTTAATTTAGCCACAGAACTGGGAGCATCATGGATGAAATTGCTCCTGTAAAGGTTAATTTAGCCACAGAACTGGGAGCATCATGGATGAAATTTCTTCTGTAAAGGTTAATTTAGCCACAGAACTGGGAGCATCATGGATGAAATTGCTCCTGTAAAGGTTAATTTAACCACAGAACTGGGAGCATCATGGATGAAATTGCTCCTGTAAAGGTTAATTTAACCACAGACTGGGAGCATCATGGATGAAATTGCTCCTGTAAAGGTTAATTTAGCCACAGAACTGGGAACATCATGGATTAAATTGCTCCTGTAAAGGTTAATTTAACCACAGAACTGGGAGCAACATTGATGAAATTGCTCCTGTAAAGGTTAATTTAACCACAGACTGGGAGCATCATGGATGAAATTGCTCCTGTAAAGGTTAATTTAACCACAGACTGGGAGCAACATTGATGAAATTGCTCCTGTAAAGGTTAATTTAACCACAGACGGAGCATCATGGATGAAATTGCTCCTGTAAAGGTTAATTTAGCCACAGAACTGGGAGCATTCATGGATGAAATTCCTCCTGTAAAGGTTAATTTAGCCACAGAACTGGGAGCATCATGGATGAAATTGCTCCTGTGAAGGTTAATTTAACCACAGACTGGGAGCATCATGGATGAAATTTCTCCTGTAAAGGTTAATTTAACCACAGACTGGGAGCATCATGGATGAAATTGCTCCTGTGAAGGTTAATTTAACCACAGACTGGGAGCAACATTGATGAAATTGCTCCTGTAAAGGTTAATTTAACCACAGACTGGGAGCATCATGGATGAAATTGCTCCTGTGAAGGTTAATTTAACCACAGACTGGGAGCAACATTGATGAAATTGCTCCTGTAAAGGTTAATTTAACCACAGACTGGGAGCATCATGGATGAAATTGCTCCTGTGAAGGTTAATTTAACCACAGACTGGGAGCAACATTGATGAAATTGCTCCTGTAAAGGTTAATTTAACCACAGACTGGGAGCATCATGGATGAAATTGCTCCTGTAAAGGTTAATTTAACCACAGACTGGGAGCATCATGGATGAAATTGCTCCTGTAAAGGTTAATTTAGCCACAGAACTGGGAGCATCATGGATGAAATTCCTCCTGTAAAGGTTAATTTAGCCACAGAACTGGGAGCATCATGGATGAAATTTCTCCTGTAAAGGTTAATTTAGCCACAGAACTGGGAACATCATGGATTAAATTGCTCCTGTAAAGGTTAATTTAGCCACAGAACTGGGAGCATCATGGATGAAATTTCTCCTGTAAAGGTTAATTTAGCCACAGAACTGGGAGCATCATGGATGAAATTGCTCCTGTAAAGGTTAATTTAGCCACAGAACTGGGAACATCATGGATTAAATTGCTCCTGTAAAGGTTAATTTAGCCACAGAACTGGGAGCATCATGGATGAAATTTCTCCTGTAAAGGTTAATTTAGCCACAGAACTGGGAGCATCATTGATGAAATTGCTCCTGTAAAGGTTAATTTAGCCACAGAACTGGGAACATCATGGATTAAATTGCTCCTGTAAAGGTTAATTTAGCCACAGAACTGGGAGCATCATGGATGAAATTGCTCCTGTAAAGGTTAATTTAGCCACAGAACTGGGAGCATCATGGATGAAATTGCTCCTGTAAAGGTTAATTTAACCACAGACTGGGAGCATCATGGATGAAATTGCTCCTGTAAAGGTTAATTTAACCACAAAATTGAGAACATCATGGATGAAATTGCTCCTGTAAAGGTTAATTTAACCACAGAACTGGGAGCATCATGGGTGAAATTGCTCCTGTAAAGGTTAATTTAACCACAGACTGGGAGCATCATGGATGAAATTGCTCCTGTAAAGGTTAATTTAACCACAGAACTGGGAGCATCATGGGTGAAATTGCTCCTGTAAAGGTTAATTTAACCACAGAACTGGGAGCATCATGGATGAAATTGCTCCTGTAAAGGTTAATTTAACCACAGAACTGGGAGCATCATGGATGAAATTGCTCCTGTAAAGGTTAATTTAACCACAGAACTGGGAGCATCATGGATGAAATTGCTCCTGTAAAGGTTAATTTAACCACAGACTGGGAGCATCATGGATGAAATTGCTCCTGTAAAGGTTAATTTAGCCACAGAACTGGGAACATCATGGATTAAATTGCTCCTGTAAAGGTTAATTTAACCACAGAACTGGGAGCAACATTGATGAAATTGCTCCTGTAAAGGTTAATTTAACCACAGACTGGGAGCATCATGGATGAAATTGCTCCTGTAAAGGTTAATTTAACCACAGACTGGGAGCAACATTGATGAAATTGCTCCTGTAAAGGTTAATTTAACCACAGACGGAGCATCATGGATGAAATTGCTCCTGTAAAGGTTAATTTAGCCACAGAACTGGGAGCATTCATGGATGAAATTCCTCCTGTAAAGGTTAATTTAGCCACAGAACTGGGAGCATCATGGATGAAATTGCTCCTGTGAAGGTTAATTTAACCACAGACTGGGAGCATCATGGATGAAATTTCTCCTGTAAAGGTTAATTTAACCACAGACTGGGAGCATCATGGATGAAATTGCTCCTGTGAAGGTTAATTTAACCACAGACTGGGAGCAACATTGATGAAATTGCTCCTGTAAAGGTTAATTTAACCACAGACTGGGAGCATCATGGATGAAATTGCTCCTGTGAAGGTTAATTTAACCACAGACTGGGAGCAACATTGATGAAATTGCTCCTGTAAAGGTTAATTTAACCACAGACTGGGAGCATCATGGATGAAATTGCTCCTGTGAAGGTTAATTTAACCACAGACTGGGAGCAACATTGATGAAATTGCTCCTGTAAAGGTTAATTTAACCACAGACTGGGAGCATCATGGATGAAATTGCTCCTGTAAAGGTTAATTTAACCACAGACTGGGAGCATCATGGATGAAATTGCTCCTGTAAAGGTTAATTTAGCCACAGAACTGGGAGCATCATGGATGAAATTCCTCCTGTAAAGGTTAATTTAGCCACAGAACTGGGAGCATCATGGATGAAATTTCTCCTGTAAAGGTTAATTTAGCCACAGAACTGGGAACATCATGGATTAAATTGCTCCTGTAAAGGTTAATTTAGCCACAGAACTGGGAGCATCATGGATGAAATTTCTCCTGTAAAGGTTAATTTAGCCACAGAACTGGGAGCATCATGGATGAAATTGCTCCTGTAAAGGTTAATTTAGCCACAGAACTGGGAACATCATGGATTAAATTGCTCCTGTAAAGGTTAATTTAGCCACAGAACTGGGAGCATCATGGATGAAATTTCTCCTGTAAAGGTTAATTTAGCCACAGAACTGGGAGCATCATTGATGAAATTGCTCCTGTAAAGGTTAATTTAGCCACAGAACTGGGAACATCATGGATTAAATTGCTCCTGTAAAGGTTAATTTAGCCACAGAACTGGGAGCATCATGGATGAAATTGCTCCTGTAAAGGTTAATTTAGCCACAGAACTGGGAGCATCATGGATGAAATTGCTCCTGTAAAGGTTAATTTAACCACAAAATTGAGAACATCATGGGTGAAATTGCTCCTGTAAAGGTTAATTTAACCACAGAACTGGGAGCATCATGGGTGAAATTGCTCCTGTAAAGGTTAATTTAACCACAGACTGGGAGCATCATGGATGAAATTGCTCCTGTAAAGGTTAATTTAACCACAGAACTGGGAGCATCATGGGTGAAATTGCTCCTGTAAAGGTTAATTTAACCACAGAACTGGGAGCATCATGGATGAAATTGCTCCTGTAAAGGTTAATTTAACCACAGACTGGGAGCATCATGGATGAAATTTCTCCTGTAAAGGTTAATTTAACCACAGAACTGGGAGCATCATGGATGAAATTGCTCCTGTAAAGGTTAATTTAGCCACAGAACTGGGAGCATCATGGATGAAATTGCTCCTGTAAAGGTTAATTTAACCACAGAACTGGGAGCATCATGGATGAAATTGCTCCTGTAAAGGTTAATTTAACCACAGACTGGGAGCATCATGGATGAAATTGCTCCTGTAAAGGTTAATTTAGCCACAGAACTGGGAACATCATGGATTAAATTGCTCCTGTAAAGGTTAATTTAACCACAGAACTGGGAGCAACATTGATGAAATTGCTCCTGTAAAGGTTAATTTAACCACAGACTGGGAGCATCATGGATGAAATTGCTCCTGTAAAGGTTAATTTAACCACAGACTGGGAGCAACATTGATGAAATTGCTCCTGTAAAGGTTAATTTAACCACAGACGGAGCATCATGGATGAAATTGCTCCTGTAAAGGTTAATTTAGCCACAGAACTGGGAGCATTCATGGATGAAATTCCTCCTGTAAAGGTTAATTTAGCCACAGAACTGGGAGCATCATGGATGAAATTGCTCCTGTGAAGGTTAATTTAACCACAGACTGGGAGCATCATGGATGAAATTTCTCCTGTAAAGGTTAATTTAACCACAGACTGGGAGCATCATGGATGAAATTGCTCCTGTGAAGGTTAATTTAACCACAGACTGGGAGCAACATTGATGAAATTGCTCCTGTAAAGGTTAATTTAACCACAGACTGGGAGCATCATGGATGAAATTGCTCCTGTGAAGGTTAATTTAACCACAGACTGGGAGCAACATTGATGAAATTGCTCCTGTAAAGGTTAATTTAACCACAGACTGGGAGCATCATGGATGAAATTGCTCCTGTGAAGGTTAATTTAACCACAGACTGGGAGCAACATTGATGAAATTGCTCCTGTAAAGGTTAATTTAACCACAGACTGGGAGCATCATGGATGAAATTGCTCCTGTAAAGGTTAATTTAACCACAGACTGGGAGCATCATGGATGAAATTGCTCCTGTAAAGGTTAATTTAGCCACAGAACTGGGAGCATCATGGATGAAATTCCTCCTGTAAAGGTTAATTTAGCCACAGAACTGGGAGCATCATGGATGAAATTTCTCCTGTAAAGGTTAATTTAGCCACAGAACTGGGAACATCATGGATTAAATTGCTCCTGTAAAGGTTAATTTAGCCACAGAACTGGGAGCATCATGGATGAAATTTCTCCTGTAAAGGTTAATTTAGCCACAGAACTGGGAGCATCATGGATGAAATTGCTCCTGTAAAGGTTAATTTAGCCACAGAACTGGGAACATCATGGATTAAATTGCTCCTGTAAAGGTTAATTTAGCCACAGAACTGGGAGCATCATGGATGAAATTTCTCCTGTAAAGGTTAATTTAGCCACAGAACTGGGAGCATCATTGATGAAATTGCTCCTGTAAAGGTTAATTTAGCCACAGAACTGGGAACATCATGGATTAAATTGCTCCTGTAAAGGTTAATTTAGCCACAGAACTGGGAGCATCATGGATGAAATTGCTCCTGTAAAGGTTAATTTAGCCACAGAACTGGGAGCATCATGGATGAAATTGCTCCTGTAAAGGTTAATTTAACCACAGACTGGGAGCATCATGGATGAAATTGCTCCTGTAAAGGTTAATTTAACCACAAAATTGAGAACATCATGGATGAAATTGCTCCTGTAAAGGTTAATTTAACCACAGAACTGGGAGCATCATGGGTGAAATTGCTCCTGTAAAGGTTAATTTAACCACAGACTGGGAGCATCATGGATGAAATTGCTCCTGTAAAGGTTAATTTAACCACAGAACTGGGAGCATCATGGGTGAAATTGCTCCTGTAAAGGTTCATTTAACCACAGAACTGGGAGCATCATGGATGAAATTGCTCCTGTAAAGGTTAATTTAGCCACAGAACTGGGAGCATCATGGATGAAATTGCTCCTGTAAAGGTTAATTTAACCACAGAACTGGGAGCATCATGGATGAAATTGCTCCTGTAAAGGTTAATTTAACCACAGACTGGGAGCATCATGGATGAAATTGCTCCTGTAAAGGTTAATTTAGCCACAGAACTGGGAACATCATGGATTAAATTGCTCCTGTAAAGGTTAATTTAACCACAGAACTGGGAGCAACATTGATGAAATTGCTCCTGTAAAGGTTAATTTAACCACAGACTGGGAGCATCATGGATGAAATTGCTCCTGTAAAGGTTAATTTAACCACAGACTGGGAGCAACATTGATGAAATTGCTCCTGTAAAGGTTAATTTAACCACAGACGGAGCATCATGGATGAAATTGCTCCTGTAAAGGTTAATTTAGCCACAGAACTGGGAGCATTCATGGATGAAATTCCTCCTGTAAAGGTTAATTTAGCCACAGAACTGGGAGCATCATGGATGAAATTGCTCCTGTGAAGGTTAATTTAACCACAGACTGGGAGCATCATGGATGAAATTTCTCCTGTAAAGGTTAATTTAACCACAGACTGGGAGCATCATGGATGAAATTGCTCCTGTGAAGGTTAATTTAACCACAGACTGGGAGCAACATTGATGAAATTGCTCCTGTAAAGGTTAATTTAACCACAGACTGGGAGCATCATGGATGAAATTGCTCCTGTGAAGGTTAATTTAACCACAGACTGGGAGCAACATTGATGAAATTGCTCCTGTAAAGGTTAATTTAACCACAGACTGGGAGCATCATGGATGAAATTGCTCCTGTGAAGGTTAATTTAACCACAGACTGGGAGCAACATTGATGAAATTGCTCCTGTAAAGGTTAATTTAACCACAGACTGGGAGCATCATGGATGAAATTGCTCCTGTAAAGGTTAATTTAACCACAGACTGGGAGCATCATGGATGAAATTGCTCCTGTAAAGGTTAATTTAGCCACAGAACTGGGAGCATCATGGATGAAATTCCTCCTGTAAAGGTTAATTTAGCCACAGAACTGGGAGCATCATGGATGAAATTTCTCCTGTAAAGGTTAATTTAGCCACAGAACTGGGAACATCATGGATTAAATTGCTCCTGTAAAGGTTAATTTAGCCACAGAACTGGGAGCATCATGGATGAAATTTCTCCTGTAAAGGTTAATTTAGCCACAGAACTGGGAGCATCATGGATGAAATTGCTCCTGTAAAGGTTAATTTAGCCACAGAACTGGGAACATCATGGATTAAATTGCTCCTGTAAAGGTTAATTTAGCCACAGAACTGGGAGCATCATGGATGAAATTTCTCCTGTAAAGGTTAATTTAGCCACAGAACTGGGAGCATCATTGATGAAATTGCTCCTGTAAAGGTTAATTTAGCCACAGAACTGGGAACATCATGGATTAAATTGCTCCTGTAAAGGTTAATTTAGCCACAGAACTGGGAGCATCATGGATGAAATTGCTCCTGTAAAGGTTAATTTAGCCACAGAACTGGGAGCATCATGGATGAAATTGCTCCTGTAAAGGTTAATTTAACCACAGACTGGGAGCATCATGGATGAAATTGCTCCTGTAAAGGTTAATTTAACCACAAAATTGAGAACATCATGGATGAAATTGCTCCTGTAAAGGTTAATTTAACCACAGAACTGGGAGCATCATGGGTGAAATTGCTCCTGTAAAGGTTAATTTAACCACAGACTGGGAGCATCATGGATGAAATTGCTCCTGTAAAGGTTAATTTAACCACAGAACTGGGAGCATCATGGGTGAAATTGCTCCTGTAAAGGTTAATTTAACCACAGAACTGGGAGCATCATGGATGAAATTGCTCCTGTAAAGGTTAATTTAACCACAGACTGGGAGCATCATGGATGAAATTTCTCCTGTAAAGGTTAATTTAACCACAGAACTGGGAGCATCATGGATGAAATTGCTCCTGTAAAGGTTAATTTAACCACAGAGTGGGAGCATCATGGATGAAATTGCTCCTGTAAAGGTTAATTTAACCACAGACTGGGAGCATCATGGATGAAATTGCTCCTGTAAACGTTAATTTAACCACAGACTGGGAGCATCATGGATGAAATTGCTCCTGTAAAGGTTAATTTAACCACAGACTGGGAGCATCATGGATGAAATTGTTCCCGTAAAGGTTAATTTAACCACAGACTGGGAGCATCATGGATGAAATTCCTCCTGTAAAGGTTAATTTAACCACAGAACTGGGAGCATCATGGATGAAATTGCTCCTGTAAAGGTTAATTTAGCCACAGAACTGGGAGCATCATGGATGAAATTGTTCCTGTAAAGGTTAATTTAACCACAGACTGGGAGCATCATGGATGAAATTGCTCCTGTAAAGGTTAATTTAACCACAAAATTGAGAACATCATGGGTGAAATTGCTCCTGTAAAGGTTAATTTAACCACAGAACTGGGAGCATCATGGATGAAATTGCTCCTGTAAAGGTTAATTTAACCACAGACTGGGAGCATCATGGATGAAATTGCTCCTGTAAAGGTTAATTTAACCACAGACTGGGAGCATCATGGATGAAATTGCTCCTGTAAAGGTTAATTTAACCACAGAACTGGGAGCATCATGGATGAAATTGCTCCTGTAAAGGTTAATTTAACCACAGAACTGGGAGCATCATGGATGAAATTGTTCCCGTAAAGGTTAATTTAACCACAGACTGGGAGCATCATGGATGAAATTGCTCCTGTAAAGGTTAATTTAACCACAGACTGGGAGCATCATGGATGAAATTGCTCCTGTAAAGGTTAATTTAACCACAGAACTGGGAGCATCATGGATGAAATTGCTCCTGTAAAGGTTAATTTAACCACAAAATTGAGAACATCATTGGTCAAATTGCTCCTGTAAAGGTTAATTTAACCACAGACTGGGAGCATCATGGATGAAATTGCTCCTGTAAACGTTAATTTAGCCACAGAACTGGGAGCATCATGGATGAAATTGTTCCCGTAAAGGTTAATTTAGCCACAGAACTGGGAACATCATGGATGAAATTGCTCCTGTAAGCGTTAATTTAGCCACAGAACTGGGAGCATCATGGATGAAATTGCTCCTGTAAAGGTTAATTTAACCACAAAATTGAGAACATCATTGGTCAAATTGCTCCTGTAAAGGTTAATTTAACCACAGACTGGGAGCATCATGGATGAAATTCATCCTGTAAAGGTTAATTTACCCACAGAACTGGGAGTATCAAGAATTACATTGTTCCTGTAAAGGTTAATTTAACCACAGAACTGGGAGCATCATGGATGAAATTGCTCCTGTAAAGGTTAATTTAACCACAAAATTGAGAACATCATTGGTCAAATTGCTCCTGTAAAGGTTAATTTAACCACAGACTGGGAGCATCATGGATGAAATTCATCCTGTAAAGGTTAATTTACCCACAGAACTGGGAGTATCAAGAATTACATTGTTCCTGTAAAGGTTAATTTAACCACATAACTGGGAGCATCATGGATGAAATTGCTTCTGTAAAGGTTAATTTAACCACAGAAATTCTGAAAAAAATGTTTTTTGGGCTCTATCTCTGGACCCAGCAGTCCAATTGGGCCGTGTCCGGTATCCACATGTTCAGGGGAGTCTCCCGGTTTTGGCTAGGCTATGCATGAGGCGGTGGTCCACTGCTGGGCTCGGCAATATCCGTAAACATCTGTGGGTGACCAGTTCAGATAACTGGTCACCCGCATGGGTCACCCCGAGGTCCGTTTGCCCTACACTCAAGGCAGTGCCCGGGAGACAACGAGACGGTCCTCCGCAACAGTGGTCCAAAACTGAGACCATCCCTGCACCTTTGTTCCAAAGCGGGACTTCGCAGCACCGGCAAACATGTGCACTTCCAGCAGTGTCAGCATCTCAGGCATGCAGAAGAAGAATACACAGGTTTTTGGGCAAATTCCAGTGAACCAAGTGATTGCCAGAGCTGCGGCTGGCATCACCACACTCAGGGCAGTGGCTCCGACATTTCAAAACCATTGCCGGATTTGTGACCCAAAGTAGGGCTCCATAGCACCGGCAAATATATGGGTTTTCGCTACACTCAGGGTAGTGCCCCGGACACAACGGGACCATCCCTGAAGCTGTGGTCCAAAGCAGGACTCCGCAGCACTGGCGAATGTATGGGCTTTTTGGCTCCTGGGCCGGGGGGACTCTGAGGTATCTGAGCCTGTACCAGATAACCATACAGTGTGCAGAGCTGGGGCTGGTGTCCACAGACTCAAGGCCGTGCCTCGGCTACAACAAGACCATCCCCGCTCCTGTGCTCCAAAGCAGGGCTTCGCAGTACCGGCAAATATGCACATTTTCAGCAGGCTTTAGACTTAAGGCCCTCTGGGACTGCAGAAAACAAAGGTTTTTGGGTGGTGTCAGGGACCAAACCGGCAGGCAAGAGGAGTCACAGGTAGTTTTGTCAAAAACAAAGGTTTTATTTACCCAAAAAAATCGAAAACCAATGTACAGAAAGTATAACTGAAGTTCTGGGCCCATAAAAGAGGTAAACTAAATAGAACTCAACTTAGGCTCTGCCAACGTAACAAACTGATCATACCAAACTGAACGCGATGGGGAATATATACAGGTGCAGCTCAAAAAATTAGAATATCGTGAAAAAGTTCTATATTTTTTGTCACTCATTTCAGAAAGTGAAACTCATATATAGATTCATTACACAGAGTGAAATATTTCAAGCCTTTATTTCTTGTAATTTTGATGATTATGGCTTACAGCTAATGAAACCCAAAATTCAGTGTCTCAGAAAATTAGAATATTTTGCTTTAACATATTTTTCAAGTATCATATTTAATATTTAGTTGCATATCCTTTGCATGCTGTTACTTCCTGAAGTCTGTGACCAATCAACATCAAAATACTCTCGATATCTTATTTTCAGGTACTGTTACAAGCGATACTATAACCTCTCTGCATTTGAACTGATCTCTATGGGATAGAACATCGTTTTGAGCTTCAAGTGCTGGCAGGTGTATGCCAGTGGGATGGAATGGGATGCCATCCCACAGCAGTGTGTGACCAGGCTGGTGACCAGCATGAGGAGGAGGTGCCAAGCTGTTGTGGCTGTGTATGGATCTTCCACACGCTACTGAGGTCCCTGACAGTGTAAAATGAATAAAGTGTAAAAATGGCCAATATGTGTTGTTTTTTCCTTATTACTGTGGGAGAGTGCAATCATCCAGTCCACCAAGCAACTCAAAACGAGAGTGAATACCAACAGAAGAATATTGCAGGGGATTTTGGCACATTTTTTTGGGCCGCTACCCACACGGTTAGCTGTGTTGCTCATTCCACGAATGCACGATCCTTACAAATAATAAAAAGTATGTCAAATGAATGTTGTTTCAGTTCAGTTCGAATGTTGTTTCAGTTCAGTTCGAATGTTGTTTCAGTTCGAATTCAGTGTGCACACACTCCAGTACCTACTACCCGGGTAGTTTTAGAAAGATAAGTTCTTATCTGGATCCTGTTTGAATGAATAGTCGACGGTCAGATGTCCACTGGGCGGATCCCAGTCCCACGGGTGATCAAACCGATGAATGGGTCCGTCCACAGCTCGGCGTCTCTGGGTAGGCTCGCCACTGAACCATCAGGCTCAGAATGAATCTATCGAGTTCCAAAAAACCAATCTACACCCATGGTGTAGATGCAATCATTAATTTCTAATCATGTGACATCAACTGTTTTCTCCATTCAAAATATCTAATCATGTATCACCATAACTCAGGAAATACAGTAATCCACTCATTATGAAAGGAATACAAAATAATAACAATGGTATTTTAGAATAAATAAATGAATTATTTATCTTCAGTCACCATCACAACTGGTACAGTAAAGAATGAATTAAACCTTTTTTAAACAACTATTTGTAATTTAAACCTTGTTTCTAATTGTAAATATATTCCCTTTTTAATTACAGATCATGTTAATATATTGTATCATGAACTATTATCTTCTTTGTACATAGTAATAATAATGCACCAAATCAACAACCATTTTGTATGAGAACAGTAAAATCAACCACTCAGGTTGTCTATCAAAAGCACATAAACGTGGTGCTACACCGCCTCTGCACGTGATCACTGGCTCGCGCAGGGCAGCATTGACCCCCTAGAACAAGCCCAAACTTGCCTGCTAGCCTGCAGGCTTTCCAATGTGTAACGGTTAGCTTACAAGCTACACTACTAGCGATCACTGTGCAACAGCGATCTTCCCCAAAAGGCAAAATAAACAAGTTGTACATTGACTGTTCAACATAATATGGAGTCAACCCCGATTGGTTTTGTGTAAGGTTTGAAACGTAGTCAACCACAATCAACCTAACATGGATGATCACACAGTAACGTTAGCTAGACTGCAAGTAACGATATTAGCAAGTGTTTTGCTAGCTTACCGGAGCTCGGTGTGAAAAGGAATACAATGAAACTGGCCCCCTCACGGTTTCTTTTGTTGCTAGGATTAGATTCTGACAGATAAACAGCGTGTTAGTATCTGTAATGATGACATGAATAACGATATGTAACTATTGTGGTCGAGTTTCGTACCTTTTTCTATCAATGTTCAGAGTGCGCTTTCCATGTGTGGAGTCCATGGAAAAAAGAGTGCACCGGAAGATTTCTTCTTCTCTGACTGTAGACTGCGCATGCACAGCGTGTGCGCCCTCTTGTGGTAGAACATGCTATGACACCTCTGTGTCTTATAATTGGAATCTAGTAACCACAGATTGCATGTGGGTTACATTTTGTTTTACTAACTGGGGTAGGGCATTCTTTGTTCAACTGGCTTTGAATCTTGGATGCGGATGGTGTTCAGTCTCGTAAACATGTTAGCTTTATACACTGCTCAAATAAATTAAGGGAACACTTAATCAACACAGTATAACACCAAATCAATTAAACTTCTGGGATATCAATCTGTCCAGTTAGGAAGTGTAAACAATTGTGAATCAATTTCACCTGCTTTGGTGCAAATTAAAGTGACAGCAGATGGACAGGAGAGGCAACAGCAAGACAACCTCCAAAAAGTAAATGGTTTTGCAGGTGGTGGCCACAGACCATTTCTCTCTCCTTATCCTTCCTGAATGAGTTTTCGCTAGTTTCGCATTTTGCTAGTGCCCTTGTCACTACTGGTAGCATGAGGCGGTACCTGCAGCCCATTCAGGTTGCACAGGTAGTCCAGCTCCTCCAGGATGGCACATCCATACGTGCCGTCGCAATAAGGTTTGCTGTGTCTCCCAGCACAGTCTCAAGAGCGTGGAGGAGATACCGGGAGATGGGCCGTTACACGAGGAGAGCTGGACAGGGCCGTAGAAGGGCAACAACCCAGCAGCAGGACCGGTATCTGCTCCTTGGTGCGAGGAGGAACAGGAGGAGCACTGCCGACTTTCAGCGGGCTACTCGTGTGTATTTTTCTGACCAAACTGTCAGAAACAGATTCCATGAGGGTGGAATGTCCTGTAGTAGGACCTATGCTCACAGCCCAGCACCGTGCAGCTCGATTGGCATTTGCCAGAGAACACCAGATCTGGCAGGTTCGCCATTGGCGCCCCGTTCTCTTCACAGATGAGAGCAGGTTCACACTGAGCACATGTGACAGACGTGAAAGAGTCTGGAGACGCTGTGGTGAATGTTATGCTGCCTGCAACATTCAGCATGACCGGTTTGGTTTAATTGACTTGGTGTTATACTGTGATGATTAAGTGTTCCCTTCATTTTTTTGAGCAGTGTATATTAGTCTTCAGTAGGGTTGGGAACCTTTAGGATTTTAACGATCCGATTCCTTAACGATTCCCTCTTAATGATGCCGATTCCTTAAGGATTCCCTTATCGATTCCTTGATTATATATATATTGCAAAAAATATATATAATTCTGCCCTTCCATACTTTTAAAATAAGCACAAATTCAATCATACAAATATATAGACACACTTTTATTGTAACATTCTTTCACATTACAAACAATGCCAGAAGAAAAAATTTGTTTGGAAATGTTTTAGTTATGCATAATGTGATGAGGTTGTTTGAAGAGAACTTAGTTTAACGCTGAATTAAATAAGTCTCCAAGTAGCAGCACTGCGGTTAACAGGCCTATTACTGAAGCAACAGAAGAGTTTCTTGTTTTTATTAAAAATTAAAATATATTTCTATGACATGAAGTCAGACATAAAAACAATGTATATGTATGGGTGTAATCTGGACCGCCTCACCATCCCACCTCCCATCTCAATATAAAAGTCTCAAGAAACTGGGAGGATATATGCATATGAGACTAAACATTTATTGGCCAATATGTCAAATATCTATTGATGCCATCAAGGACACTGACCCAATAGCTCAGAGCCCGGTAACACATTGAACTCCACCCACTTAATTCCAGCATAAATGATGGAAATGTTTAGACTGATATAAGTATTGCAATGCAACTGATTTCTCGACTGTTGCTGATGCTTAAATCTTAAATTAAATGCTTAAATGAAAAATAAGGTGCCACCACATTTTGAGGAAATGAAAGGACATGGTGTGCAAACAAAATATTTAGAGTTATTTCAATTTCATACCATCCTTTCTCAAACAACAAATATTTTTGATTTGTGTCAGTGTTTTATGACATATTCTTGAATAACAAATACCACATGAGTAAAAATGTTGTGTTAGTTTTCAATGAATGATGAAAACAAACATCTTGGTAGTGGACTTTTGGAGCCCACTGTATGAATGAACACTAACAATTGTATTTAATTTCCATAGTGTTGATGCTGCCAGGAATGATCATTCGCTTGGGAGACTGGTTAATGACGATCATATAAATCCAAATTGCCAAATGAAAAGAATAACCTCGGAAGGCAAGCCTCATCTGTACTTGTTTGCTACTCGAGAAATAAGACCAGGAGAAGAAATAACATACAACTATGGGGATATGGACTGGCCATAGAGAAACGAGTTGAGCTAATCTGGTCATCAGAGGAAAAGCCTGGTGTAATTTTGGGTTCAAGATTTCACTTGTGTGTCTAAAATATGATATATTAGAATATTAGAAAACTGTTATTTCGAAGAGGAGAGATGTACTTCAAACCCTTAACAGGCTTTAGTGTAAGGGCGTTGTAGTGGTACAACGATGAGCCAAACGCGATGAAAGAAAAGAATGAAAAAACCTCCCAGCCGTAGCCGAAACCAAAAAAAAACCCTTGTAAAACCGGGATAGCCACGTAAACACAGGCGATACTAATACCGATAGCCAGAAGAACAGCAAAAACAAAGGCACCCTCGGAACGTGACTATAACGCCCGATAACTGGTGAAACAAATGAAAATAAAATAACGCTCACGCCCTCTAACAACAAAGAGAGCGGGAGTGGAAACGAAGAAGTGAAAAGAGGGAAAAACCTAAACTATATTCCCTGAGCTTCAAGTAGTTATCTGGGTATAGCTCTACTACGCGAATAAAGAATAACAATATTTTAAGTGCGAGCAGATGAAACAAACAACAACCATACATACGTGAAGGCACGAAATGATAAAGAAGCGCCAGGAAGCGGAACTCAGGGGTTTAAATACCTCCTGACGTGGGCGACAGGTGAACCAGATAATCACCTGGGCGAAAGGAAAATCCCGCAAGGGAATGCGGAGAAAAATCCGATAGACCGAAAACAGGACGAGGCGTGGAATTAGAGGAAAGGAAGGGAAAACCATGACACTTTAGCATTTTTTTCCTACCTTGTGTCTGCTTGGATCATTTAATTAATAAGTGACATTAGATGCTCATGAGCACTGTCAATTGAACTCAGAAATTACATTATAAAAATGCTTAACATTTCTTCAAAACAATTTAATATTCAAATATGCTCAGATGTTACAATTATTATTTTTGAATCCAAAAAGAGAATTAAAAGTAATTGTTGCTTTGTTAAGCAATGCAGTTCTCCTCTAAGCATGTTATATTGCTAGGTTATGGTAGACTATTGGTGGATTTAGCAGTGGCTGGCTTTGCTAACATTGAGGAAAGTGTTCACCACTTGCCTTTTCAATATGCTGAAAAGTTTTTTGTTTTGTTTAAAAAAAAGCTTGTTTAAGCGTGGTTACAGGCAAATCTGTACCCTTATTTATTAATGAATATACTTTGATACGGTGTCCATATTCCAATTAATTTAATGTAAAAATACGACAGGTTGACAAGGCCACCAACAACACAGATGAGGCAGACAACTTTAACTCTGTGGGTCAAACCATGAGTGACGTCCCAACTTCTCAGGTAACTTCATCATTATATCCTTTTTAAATGTTCTTGTGTGTACACTATTGGAAATTGAAATGTCATATAATGTGTCAAAAGTGCTCCCAGAAATATAGTAGAATTGCATCACAAATATAATACCTTGTTAAAACAATATATTGAAAACACACCTTCTGTGTGAATGTTTATGCATAATCTAGATCACAGACATTATAAATACTCTTAAAGGCCCCCAAGCATACCCCATTTAAGATGCTACGACAGGTTCTGAACTAGAGCCTACCTACCTACCACGGTAACCAATCACGGGAGAAGGTCATAGGTAACCAGGAAACATGTTCGCCTCGCGAAACAGACAAAATGGTGGATGACGTTGTATACTCGGACTTGACTAAATACAATGTAGCCTCGCTAAATATCCTGGCTTTGGGATTAAAACCGCAACTACATAGGGCTCTGTTCATATATTCAATACCCCATTAAGAATTCAGCGTCTTCGACAATGCCAACTGTGTTTATTTCGCTGGCTATCCAACCTACAACCCAACCAAGGTAATAAGCAAATTACCCAATGCACGAGGACGCCGACTCCTCCCTGGCACGGAGCCCTGCCTTGCATTGCCATATACAGAACCTACGTATATCATCCATCTTATGAATATGTAAAAGTAATACATTTTCATTTTGCAGCCCGAATACACATTTATCCACTAAAAACATTTAATGACCCAAACAGAACTATAGAACATGATGGTGCACTCAGAACATCGTTTTTCGGCTTAAAAAGTTAATTTTACATGCAAGGGGGCCTTTAATACATTTCTAAAATAATAAATTCACCCAACACATTATTTTCAGTTATTTTTCAGTAGGGTAATATTGCCTTTTGTGCCAAGGATTTAAATGTATTATTTTGACCGAGGCACTGATGAGGCTTCCAACACACAATGCATTGATTTTGATATTTTATATTTGTCTGTCCTATGTAGTAGGAACCCTATTGAACCCTATAGAAATGGTCAAATAACTCAAAGTCCTTGACCAAAAATGATATAAATTACCAGGTTGAAACTAGAGACCATGAGTAACTATGCCAGAAAGAATGACCATACCCATCAGAGCCTGGTGCAGCTATTCTAGGCTCACCGGCAACTCCAAAGCAGCCCGCACCCGCTCCTCTACAAATCACAAACATTTTTGGCCTACCCTCCTGTCCATTTCCCTTTCTACAAACAGCTCAGTGTCTATACTCACCATTTCAGCTGTCTCTTTACACACCTTCCCGTCCGTCCCTTGCAGACCCCCCATCACCCTCTTGGATCTTGCTGCCTGCGCTGTCTGGAAAAAATATGCAGTACACCTTTCATCCTTTTCCTGGCTCTCCCCCTGACACTTAAAAGAATACTGCCGTGCCCTGCCCTCAAAATAATGACTTTTGCCCAGCGCTCCCTATCAAACCCATCCCCTGCATTCCAGGCTGCATACAGGTTTGCTAATTCCCTCTGCAACCTTTCAAAATGGCGCCTTTCCCTCCTCCTTTTACCCCTACAGTATGCCTGCACTCACCCCCTAGTGTGCTCCTTCATCATTTCCCAGTCAATCCTGAAACAAAAAAAGGGCTTTAAAAGACGCCAACTCTTATACACACCAATTAATCTAACACAACAATTCTCCTATAAGACCCACAAAAATTGAACTTCCAGTATCCATTCCCAAACACAAGCACAGCGACGCTCAAAGCCACAACCACTGCACTGTGGTCGGAAAAGAACACTGATATAACTTCTGCAGAGAGCAGTTTTTGTCCCCCCGGCACAAACACAAAATCCAGCCTGCTTTTGGACCCTCGCAAATTACCCCAGGTAAACCCCGGGCCCCCTGAATGCACCGCCTGAAAAGAATCAACCAACTTAAACCTTTTGATGACTCAGAGTCCCCCCCATAAAAACTAACATTGAAATCCCCTCCCAAAATAATAATGCGGTTTTTAGCCAAAACCAGATCTAATCCCAAAAACAATTCCCTTCATCCTGATGGCACAGTTGGAGCGTAAACATTTATCATGCCCAGCTTTATTCCTCCTCCAATCAGCATCCACCATCAGCACCCTCCTGTGCACTAAAGAAAAACTTTTTTTCCCCAACAAAATCCCAACCTCTGAGAAATGTACCACCCCACACTCCAAAAGGAATTTCCCCTCGCCCACTCCCCAAAAACATCTAAGTGTCCTCCCCCAAGCGCAGATGTACTTCCTGGAGGAAAAACACAGCCGCTTTTTACAAAGTCCAGGAACTGGAAACCCCCCCCCCCCCCTCTTCTGCCCCCCCGCCAAACCCCTTACATTGCAGGTCATTACCGATAAGACGGCCATTATGCAGGTCACACAGAAAAGGAAACACAAACACATACAACTAACAATTTACCCTCTCAATCCCCACTCTCCCCAAAACCCACCCCCATCTTCTCCTCACTAAAATAAGCCACCTCTTTTTGCCCTGTTGTTGAGAAAGGCCCCACATTTTCATACCCACCCCTCTGACAGTGGTGATGAGGAGTCTCCCTCAGGACCCTCCTCACTCCCCTCGCTCATCGCCCTCTCGGAATCCAACGGTGGCCCCACTATCTTCACCTTCTTGATTGGGAAGACTTCCTCCGCTGCCCTCCCCCCAGCCCAAACGACGGTCCGCCTCCTCCAAAGAAGCCAATCCACCCAAATACTGCGCATCTGCTTTATCACCTCCCTCACCACCTCTATTGCCTCGCCCTCCTTCACATCCCCCAGCAGATGAAATCCCTTCTGAGGCTGTGCCCACCGAGCCCTCTGCCACCGCTTCCTTCTCCTTCTCTGCCATCATCGACAGCTTTCCCACAGCTGCCGTTTGGACCGCCAACGGCGCCTCTTGCACAGCCTTCTTTTGCTCCACCTCCTCAGCAGGGGTCACCACCACTTCAACCGAACCCACCTCCACAGAAGACTTCTCTGCAGCCCAATCAGCAACCTTGCCTTGAGCTCCAGCCTTTACTTTTGCCTGCTCCTCCACTTGGGGGCAAAACCTGGACCGGCTCTGGATCACAAGCCACCCCACCAGAACCGGATGCCTCCTGCGCTGCACCACTTTCTCCACCAGGGGGCTGTTTCCCCATCTGCACAGCCTCCACAAATGACTTCTTGCGCTCCGGGCAGTTCCGGACCAGGTGTTCCGAGCTGCCACAAAGATGGCAGCTCTTCTCCCTGCTGCAGTCCCTGGCCACATGGCCCTGCTCCCCACACAGACTGCAAACAAAGGGCAATCTTTCGCCATGTGGCCGTATCTGCGGCAGTATGTTGGTAGGCTTGCGTAAGTAAGGTGACTCCTATCTGGCCTGATGGAGAACACTGCTGGTAGATGCCTCACTCCACCAACACCCCCGGCATCCTTCATGAGCCTCACCAGGAACTGTCTTTTACCGTTCCACACTCCAAATGCATTTTTTCCTCTGGCTTCTGGCTTCAGCACGGTGCAGTACCGGCCCAAAACAATTTACACATCCCTCGCCCGCACAAAAGGATTATACATTAAAACTGTGACTAACTTTACATCAAATGAAAAAAGTGGCTCCAACACAATCCCGGAAAAAACTTCACTTGAACCCCAAGCTTTGTAACATTGAAAAAACTCCAAACAATGTGCTTCACTATCCAACGTGAAATCAAAAAAACCCACGTGACTGGTATTCTTGAATGCAGTACATTCTTGTGACATCCACCGAAAAACACTTCTGAAAATATCCACCACCACATTCTGCAAATCCACCTCCTGCCGACGTGGCTGTGCGACTATCACACGCAACGTATTGTGGCGTTGCACCCCACCAGTTGAGAACTCCGGTGCCGTGCCTTCCATTCTCCCATCTCCTGCGCCTTCACTCAAACACACTTGCTTCACTTCACTGATTTGTTTTTGTTTTTTAAATAATTTTTTTATTAAATCCATACAAGATTCACACGTCAATTTTTGTATTTCATACGCTGGACAAAACCCCGAACAGTGTAGTACTAGCCTACCTGTCCAAACATTTCCAATAATTTACACAGAAAAAAAAACATATGACCAGCGGTCCCCTCCGGACTAGAGAGCAAAAGGGTCTCAAAAAAACTAAGAAAACATTTCTAGATACAGGTGCAAATCAAATAAATTTGAATATCGTGAAAAAGTTCTATATTTTTTGTCACTCATGTCAGAAAGTGAAACTCATATATTATATAGATTCATTACACATAGAGTGAAATATTTCAAGCCTTTATTTCTTGTAATTTTGATGATTATGGCTTACAGCTAATGAAAACCCAAATTCAGTGTCTCAAGAAAATTAGAATATTACATAAGATCAATAAAAAAGGATATTTTAAACAGAAATGTCAGCCTTCTGAAAAGTATGCTCATTTCTATGCACTCAATACTTGGTTGGGGCTCCTTTTGCATGAATTACTGCATCAATGCGGTGTGGCATGGAGGCGATCAGCCTGTGGCACTGCTGAGGTGTAATGGAAGGCCAGGTTGCTTTGATAGCGGCCTTCAGGTCGTCTGCATTGTTGGGTCTGGTGTCTCATCTTCCTCTTGACAATACCTAGATTCTAGAGAATCTATGGGGTTCAGGTCAGGCGAGTTTGCTGACCAATCAAGCACAGTAATACCATAGTCATTGAACCAGCTTTTGGCAGTGTGGGCAGGTGCCAAGTCCTGCTGGAAAATGAAATCAGCATCTCCATAAAGCTTGTCAGCAGAAGGAAGCATGAAGTGCTCTAAAACGTCCTGGTAGATGGCTGCGTTGACTGTGGACTTCAGAAAACACAGTGGACCAACACCAGCAGATGACATGGCACCCCAAAGCATCACTGACTGTGGAAACTTCACACTGGACTTCAAGCAACGTGGATTCTGTGCCTCTTCACTCTTCCTCCAGACTCTGGGACCTTGATTTCCAAATGAAATGCAAAATTTATCTGAAAAGAGGACTTTGGACCACTGAGCAACAGTCCAGTTCTTTTTCTCCTTAGCCCAGGTAAGACGCTTCTGACGTTGTCTCTGGTTCAGGAGTGGCTTGACACGAGGAATGCGACATTTGTAGCCCATGTCCTGGATTCGTCTGTGCATGGTGGCTCTTGATGCACTGACTCTTGAATGGATATTGCTTGACAATCCTCTCAAGGCTGCGGTTATCCCTGTTGCTTGTGCACATTTTCCTACCACACTTTTTCCTTCCACTCAACTTTCTATGAATATGCTTGGATACAGCACTCTGTGAACAACCAGCTTCTTTAGCAATGACATTTTGTGGCTTACCCTCCTTGTCTTCTGGACATCTATCAAGTCAGCAGTCTTCCCCATGATTGTGTAGCCTACTGAACCAGACCGAGAGACAATTTAAAGGCTCAGGAAACCTTTGCAGGTGTTTTGAGTTAATTAGCTGATTAGAGTGTGACACCATGAGTTTCCAACATTTAACTTTTTCACAATATTCTAATTTTCTGAGACACTGAATTTGGGTTTTCATTAGCTGTAAGCCATAATCATCAAAATTACAAGAAATAAAGGCTTGAAATATTTCACTCTATGTGTAATGAATCTATATAATATATGAGTTTCACTTTCTGACGTGACACAAAATATTAAACTTTTTCACGATATTCAAATTTTTGAGCTGCACCTGTATATTGTACACACAAAAAAAATTACAACACTTCAAAATTGGTATGGCCCGATCCCTTTTGCACAAGGCAGCCTGTGTCTTAAATAAAAGACAACACCCTACCCCCCTTCAAAGACACAAAGACCCAGCAAACCCACTGGGGGTTCATTTAGTCCATTCCCACTATCCTCCATGCCGTGGTTCCCCACATGCCGCGGGCTTTGTCCAGTCCCCATCGCCGACAGTCCTTCCTGCAGTAGTCCTTTATGAAAGCTTTGGCCATCCACCACACTGCCTCCGGAGACCGAAATCTTACTTCCATCTCCGCCAAACACCTCGCACAAACACAGAGCTTCTCGGCACGAGTTGATTGAGAGCCACATGGCCCTCCACTTGGATTTTTCCATCTCGTCCGTGCCCCTACCATACAGCACCCGCCGGTAGTCCATTTCGCCCCGACACAAAAACTGCTGTAGCAGTGGGTGGGCCAGTTTCCACAGGGCCTTGGCAGGGCCACAGTCCCACAGCAGGAGACGGATGGTTTCTTGCAGGTCTCGATGGGTCACCGCCTTCCAGACTTCCTCTGCCTGGCCTAAGGCCAGTCCCTGCACTGGACACATGGGGTCCCTGCCCCGCACAAAAGAGAGAATGCCTTTATGAGTGGTTAGGGTACCCACCCACTCCCCCTCCAAACCGCATTTTTTTAAAAACCCTTGCAGCGGTAGATATCCGGCATCGTGAAGGCGACTAGCACAGTGAGTGGCACCTGTAATATCCCCAGCTGCCTCATGTACCCCCCAATAAAAAATCATACAAAACAAGAGGCTTTGTTTCCCCCCGACACACATAAGGACACATGCAGCGCGGTAAAAGGACTCATTAAAACCCGGTAAAAGTCCGGAGCTCCCCTTCCCCCTTTCCCTCTTAACCCACTCCCTCTCAGCTGCTCCCACCCGACACCCCACAAGAAACTAAACATACACCATTCGAGACGGGACAACACCGATTGTGGCGGGACAAACACACTTCCCACAAACAAAAACAAAGGCAGCAGCACAGATTTGATTATTAAAATCTTCCCCTCGAAAGAGGTTCCTTAGCCGCAAAAAATGCAGCCTCCACTCGGCCTTCCCCAGGGTTTTAACCCAATTCCCCCCCGCCCTTCTGAGTCAAAAGTCAGCCCCAGGACCCGCATGTCACCCGTATCTGCCACCAGGGGGAGTGTTTGTCGATCTTTCTCCTCCCAGTTTCCAAACAATTTCAAGGAGGATTTCCCCCTGCTGAGCCTCGACCCCGAGGCCTGACCAACCCAGTCCATCTTTTATAAAACCCGGGTCACCGACATTGCATCCCTACATAAAACCGTCACGTCATCCATGTAAAAGATACACCTGGCCTCCCTCCCCCACTTCCCGGGATTTTTAGCCCCGTAATCCAGGTGTCCCTTCTCAGAACCTGCGCTTGTGGCTCCATGCAGCAAATAAACAGGAGTGGGGATAAGAGACACCCCTGGCGGACCCCGCAATTCACTGACACTGCTTTGGTTTGGAACCCGTTTACTAAAAATGTACTCCTTGCCCCCCGCATACAGGAGTCCCACCCGTGCTATAAAGCCCACCGGAAAGCCCATCTTTTGTAGTCCAGTGAACATGTACTAGTGCGAGATCCGATTGAATGCCTTTTCAAAATCTACATTTAAAACGGCTATCTTCAAAAGTCTGTCCCTCGCAAGACAGATGGCGTCTCTCACCAATATCAAGCTGTCCGTGATCCTTCTTCCTGACACTGAAAAGGTCTGATCTGAGTGTATCAGACTCCCTAAAACAGTCCTCATTCTCTAAGTTAAAATTCCCTAAAAAGTTTAACCTCTTTGTTCAGATGGTCTCACCGGCAAGAACCTTTTGCTCAACTGAGACATTCCTTGCTCCTGCAGCCAAACTATTAGTGGATAACACAAGCACTGTGTTTTAACTTTATTGGTAGACGATTTGCGACGATTTCTGGCCAAAGCGTAGTTTATAAAAAAAGTGTCACCGTGAAAAGCCCTGCTAACTCAAATGCAAAATAAACATGTGAAAGTATTCTCTCATTCTACCATGTATTCTACTTCCAATATATGCTACTAAATATTAAATTAATATACAATCCTACCATTGGTTTTACACATGGAGATGTTCCTTTCAAAATTCAGTGGTCATTTATTGTCTGGTACAATTAGTTTGAGAAATGTACAGCACTTTATTCTGCAATTACACTATCTGAAACATCGACTCGTAATACCCCCGTGCTCTGCTAGCCTGTCTCGTTCATTACAATTCGTTCTGGTTGAATTGTTGGCTCTTTTATTCAACAGAGTGCATTATAACCTTAGCAATGGTATATCCAAAGTCTTCTGGGGTGCTTTATACAATTTATTACCGTCCTGCGTATCGGAAGTTTTCGTTTTCAAGGTATCATATTACGCAAGCAGTATATAATAACGCACAAGGGAGAGGAAATTCCCCATGCCGACATTTAAAAGATTTTGCGTCTGAAATGCAGTTGATCTCACTGGCTACAGATAATAAGTTAAGTAAGTAAATTTTTCCACTCGAACACTGTCTTTCCAATATGATAGACCCATTGTTATTTTCGCATTTTGAGCGCATTTTACATACTGTAGTGCAATCGTTAATTGTATGTTAGATTTAGCCTACCAATTTCCATTGAAAATAGAACATTTGGCAGATGGTGGAATACTATTTTATTTTCATGTTATCATATATAATATAGGCTATGGCGTATATAGGCTACTTGTCACTTGTGGAATAGAAACTGCTCATTCCAATTTTCTGTGCGCTGATATGTGGTAGATTTAGGTAAAGATTTCCCTTAATCAAAATGACTAGAAATATTTTAAAAAACTACAGAGAAATGCAATCCCGCGGCAAAAGTATACATACTGTAGAGTAAAGGAAAAAGGGATGTTTTATTGAGGTACAAGAGTGAATGATTAGGCTACATATTTAGGCGTATGTAACACTGTGATATCAATATTGTATCTTAATCCATCAGAAGAAGCAAATGTATATTCTTTATAATGGATAAAACAAATTCTATTAATTTTATGACATGTTTTGCATAGGGGTTTTGGACCCATAGCTATCTACCCCCCTATACTGATGAAAATATAATAACTCCCACTTCAAAATGATGCAAAAGTGAGTTTTATGAGCCAAAACTGTTGATTTGTAAATATATCTCTTATTATTGTGTAGAGCAGTACACAATTTAGCCATTTGGATAGATTTGGAGACACTAATGGAAAACAGGGTACACTGCCTATATTTTGCATCAAAGACCTTTAGTAGATCTGCATATCATCCTCAGATTTTGCACACTTGTTTACATGACGTTTATGATCCAGGAAATGTATATATTTACCTGTTTGACTTATGTAGCTCTCAGTATTTTGTTGCAAACTAAAGAAATAGTTATTTTTTCGAATTTTTAAGTTTTGCTTGCATTTGTGGCACTTTATTTGGACTTAAATTATGAAAATAAACAAATCTAAGTTTATACTATAAATGGTACAACAGTCTTGTTTCATTTAAGCCATTTACCAAGTTCATGTAATGGTCACACCTGGAGTTATAAAGCCTTAAACAGAGCACCCCCTAAATAGATGAGAATTGACTAAATTTGCCACCTGCGCAAAGGGGTTAAGGTCGAAATTTAAAAGCATTATAGGACCCCATTTCCTAGTCTTTCACCTCACCCTTTTTAAAGAGGAGCGTGACCACCCCCTCCCCAAAACTGTCTGGTAAGTACTCCATCCTGTCAAAGTCTTTAAAAACTTCACTAAGTCCGGTCCCACTAGGTCCCAAAACGTCAAGTAAAACTCTAGGGGGAGCCCATCCATCTCTGGTGACTCCCTTTTCTTAAAGGACTTCAAACTTTCCATCAAGTCAGTCAGTTCCAAAGGCGTGCATCTAAAAGTGTGCCTGTACTGTTACACCCAATGTGACTCCTGTCCTGTATTAGGTTTTCACAGCCAGCTAAACTCTCCCTTGCATAATATCCTCCAAGGAACAGACCAGTGTTGAAGATGGATGGGATTTAATGAAAAGAAGTGTGAAACTGAAACAACATACAGAAAAATATACATCAGTAGTATACAACACAAATAGCCTACTCAAGGTAGTTACAATTAGCTTAACTTAAGATAAGTATGAACTATCATTCTCTCCGCAGGAATAAGTATATGCATTCTCTCCGCAGGAATACGTAAACGTAAGTATATGACATAACTAATAGTCAGGTAAGTATCACAGGCTAAGTATAACAACTACTAATCAGGTAACATTGTACTGTGTATTTACATTCATCAGTGTCTTTAGTATAAAAATATAGCCCAAATGCCATCATTACAACGTGCTGTCATACATGCTAAGTTCTACAAACTGTAACAATATGATACAATTCTTCAAGATAAACATTCTAGCAATGATGGATAATAGTTTGACTTACTGAAATTGCCACTCAAAGGGCTAGAACTAACCGATGGCTAACGATGGACATTGCTGGACTGAAGAGACACAGCCATTTTTCTTTGTTGTCACTGGAACAGACGTTCTTGTCACTTCCTGTTAGCTTAAGTAGCTGAAACTGCAGTACTAAACTATGCCACTAGATGGGGGAGAAACTCTTAAGATAAAGGAACTACTATGCCTCTAGAGGCGAGACTCAAAAAATAAAAGGAAACTGTTCCATTACACTCCCCGTCTGGCATTATTTAAAATGCCACAATAAACATATTTACATAACCTAATCTTCTGGAGACAAGAGAAGGATACACTCTGAGATGGGCCTGGAGAAAGTCTTAGAAGTCTTGTGGTGGGTAACTTTGACTTCCACTTTCCTGACTACTCCATCTTTGCTCGGGAGAGCCTTCACAATGACTCCCATTGGCCATTCATTTCTTCTTATTTGCTTGTCCTTCAAAAGAACAATGTCACCTTCCTTCATGTTTGGTCTGTTGAGCTGCCACTTTTGACGACTCTGAAGTGTGTTGAGGTACTCTTTCTGCTATCGAGTCCAGAAGGTGTCAGCGAGAACTTGAACCCTCTTCCATTGATGCGTAAACATGTCGCTCTTGGTGAAGTCTCCAGGGGGAGGTAAGGCTACACCAACCTTCTGGGTGAGGAGAGTTGAGGGGGTCAGGATCAGAGGCGCTTCTGGGTCAGAGGAGACCGGCACTAGAGGTCTTGCGTTAATAATAGCTGTGACTTCGGCCATTAGTGTTGTCAGAACCTCATGGGTGAGCCTAGAGTGTCCAGCTTGAAGGAGCATTGAGTCAAGGATGCGCCGCGCAATTCCTATCATGCGCTCCCACGTGCCACCCATGTGAGATGAGTGGGGAGGGTTGAACACCCAAGAACATCTCTGGTTGAGTAGGTAGTCTTCCACACTCACCTCACCAGGACTGGGAGGATCAAGCTTCAGTTCCCTGAATGCACCGACGAAGTTGGTCCCACAGTCAGACCTCAACTGTTTAGCAGGACCTCTGATCGCGAAGAATCTGCGAAGTGCATTGATGAAGCTGGAGGAGCTCATAGTTTCAATCACCTCGATATGAACAGCTCTAGTGGACATGCATGTAAACAGAACCGCCCATCTCTTACTGTTGGCTTGTCCACCTTTAGTACGGTGTGCAATGACCTCCCATGGTCCGAATACATCAAGCCCAACATAAGAAAATGGAGGATCAGTCTGTAGGCTCTCAGCAGGTAAGTCTGCCATGATTTGCTGCTCCGTTCTGCCTCGTAGCTTCCTGCAAGTCACGCATCTGTGGATGATGCTGCTGATAGATCTCTTAGCTCCTACTATCCATAAGCCACTTGCTCTTACAGCTCCCTCAGTTAGGTGTCTTCCTTGCTGCTTCACAGCTGCATGATGGTGACTGATGAGCAGCGTAGCAATGTGATGCTTGCCTGGGATCAGAAGAGGATTGGCTTCATGTCTCAGCAACTTTGACTCTGTAAGGCGTCCTCCTACCCGTAGTAGCCCATTGTCATCAATGATTGGGTGAAGCTTGTGGAGGGAACTGTTAGATGGCAAGGCTCGTTTTGCCGTGATGCATTTGATTTCTTCTGCATACACTTCACGTTGGACACACCTGATGACTGAGTGTTCTGCTTGGGTTAAGTCTTCATCTGTGAGACTTGTCTTACAGAGGTGCCAGCCTGCACAACTGACGTCATCTTTGGACTTGATGAAGCTGCGAGAAATGTGACGAAGGTGGGCTACAGCTTTGATGAGGGGGGTCCACTGTGAGAAGCGCTCAAAGCGTGCTGAACCCAAATGACTTGTAGACACCGTGGTGGCAAGCACTGTCACTTTGGAGCGAATTTCAACATCTGATTCTGGCTCGATGAGTTCAAATGGGGCTTCTTCAGGGGTGTTACTCTCAGGCTGCCGAAGGAATGCTGGACCGTACAGCCATGTGGTACTGGCAAGGTTCCCTGCTGCCACAGACCGAGAGCCATGATCAGCAGGGTTCTGCTCCGTTGAAACGTATCTCCACTGGTCTGGTAGAGAAGATTGCTCAATTCTCTGTACACGATTGTTTACATATACATAGAATCTCCTATTTTGATTGTTGATGTATCCTAACACCACTTTACTGTCAGTGTAGAATGTAGTTCTGTCTACTGTTAGCAATTAAAATATATTGCTTTTCGTGGTCAAGGAGGTGGATCAAGGATACTCTTCAATTCAATTCGAATGGTTAAAACACTTTGTCTTTATTGTGTCAGCTCGTGTCTTTACAGGAGTGTACAATGGGTTAGTACATCTGTGGTCCTCTGGTAGCGCGCTGGAAGCGCGCTCGAAGCGCGCTCTCTCGTGCACGCTCTCCGGAAAAAAAGCCCCCCATCTCTGCTACTGTGGTGCTTATATACTGTATGCTAAAAAGGGGTATGTCTTCTACCTTCCATTTTCATACATCACTGGGCGTATAATTAAAACCAATCAAACGTTTAGAATTACTCATGTTCAGTGCATGTCTAGTACTTTTCCATTATGATAGAAACTTATGAGTTTTGGCGTTTCCTGTTTTGCATAAACTGACTCTGCTTTTGTGGCAAATCCTTTTTCTGAGGAATGTTTCTCAGGACATCTTCCTGTAGCCCTCCCTCTCAGTACTCTCATAACACAGGCCCAAGGTCACCCATTCTAAACTCAACTACCACAGACAAGTTTATATATTCTATTTACAACCTGTATTTTTATAGGATTAAATGTCAGAATCCCACACTACCTTCATGTCGAGTTCTTCTGTGAGGAGATCTGACAACTCCACAGCGAGCACAGCAGCGCAGAGCTCCAGTCTGGGAATGGTGAGCTCTGGTACTGGAGCCAGCTTGACCTTACCCAGGATGAAGCCGACTTCACTGTGGCCATCTTCCTGTGTGACTTTCAGATACGCCACTGCAGCTATGGCCTTGACCGAGGCATCTGAGAACACACAAAGCTCAGTAGACTTGGCTTGGGAGATAGAGAAGGATACATACGTGCGAGGAACATGCAGCGCCTGAAGATCCTGCAGCGAATCTTGTCATCTTCTCCAGTCATCATACATGTCCTGGGGCAGGGGGCTATCCCACTCAAGGTCACTGTTGGAGAGCTCTCTGAGAAGAAGTCTTCCTTTGATAGTCACAGGGGCAAGGAAGCCTAGAGGATCAAACAGACTGTTTACTGTTGAAAGCACCCCACGGCGAGTGAAGGGCTTCTGGCTCTGTGGAACGTGGAAAGTGAACGTATCAGACATGATGTTCCAACTCACTCCCAAGCTGCGCTGGACAGGAAACTCGTCTGCAGTGAGATCCAGGTCTTTGATTTCTTTGGCCCTGTCTTCTGGAGGGAAAGCATTCACTACTTCTACTCTGTTGGAGGCAATCTTATGGAGACGCAGATTGGAGAGTGCAAGCATGTTTCGAGCTCTCTGTAGGACATCGATGGCCTCAGCTTCCGTTGGAAAGGACTTCAGAGCGTCGTCTACATAGAAGTCCCGCTCTACGAAGTGTCGTGCATCACTACCATATTCATCTTCCGCTTCCCTTGCCGCCATTCTCAGCCCGAAGATCGCCACTGCTGGGGAGGGACTATTGCCGAAGACATGGACTCTCATGCGATAGTCTACCACATCTTTGCTGAGGTCGTTGTCTTGGTACCAGAGAAAGCGTAGAAAATCTCTGTGATCTTCCTGAACAACAAAACAGTAGAACATCTGTTCTATGTCTGCTGTGATAGCAACTGGTTCCTTTCGAAAGCGGAGAAGCACACCCAAAAGGGTGTTGTTAAAGTCTGGCCCGGAAAGCAGCACGTCATTAAGAGACACTCCATCAAACTGTGCACTCGAGTCAAACACCACACGAATCTTCCCAGGCTTCTGTGGGTGGTAGACACCGAAAGTGGGAAGATACCATCTTTCTTTATCTTTGTCACCAGGTGGTGCCAGCTCTGCATGTTTGTTATCGAGCATTTTCTGCATGAACTCGACAAAGTGTGCTCTCATGTCTTCCTTCTTGTCCAGCATACGTTGAAGAGACATAAGCCGCTTGTAGGCGCAGGATCTGTTGTCTGGGAGTAGACGTCTGGGGCTGCGGAACGGTAATCGGGCGACCCAGCTGTTAGTTTCATCTTTGAAGACTCCTTCCATCTTCTTCAGAAAGATCATGTCTTCAACAGATGGTGCAAGCTGGTTGTCGGTATCAGTGCGGCAAAAGACAGTCTCTCCTAAACTCTCTTCAGTGGGTCTTGAGTATGGGCTTGGAGCTTGAGGTTGATGGGGAGTGGCTGTCGAGTAACTCATCAGACTGAAGTTCTCCTTCACGTTGATGCGGCTGTCACAGGGGGTGAGGAGGCTTGGGCGTCCATTATCTAACACATGCGTTTTTAGAGCACTCACTTCGGTTGGTTTGTGAGCACTGCCGAGGCATACATCGCCTATGATAACCCAGCCCAGGTCGAGCTTCTGTGCGTATGGGTCGTTGTGTCTGCCATTGAACTGCTTCCTCACCTTGTGAGCTCTTAGAAGGTTCCGTCCAATGAGCAGGAGGATGTCTGCATCTGGGTCGAGGGGCGGTATCTCAGCAGCTATTGACCTCAGATGGCGGTGGTGTTGAGCGGCTTCAGGAGTAGGTATTTCTTCCCGGTTGTTAGGGATAGCATTACACTCAATGAGCGTAGGGAGAGGAAAGCTCATCTTCCCATCTACTGACTCTACTGTGTAGCCACAAGCTCTTCTACCTGACGTTTCTGCTACGCCAGCGCAGGTCTTCAGGGTGTATGGTTCGATTGTGCTTTGAATGTCAAACATGTCAAAAAACTCAGTCTTTGCAAGGGACTGATTACTTTAGTCGTCCATTATTGCATACATCTTCTTGATGTTGTGTCGCTGACCTTCAGGGAAGACATTCACAAGGCAGATCTTGGAGCAGGATTTCCCTGACAATCCGTTTCCACATACCTTTGTACATGTTGCTGTAACACCCAGATTCGATGAGCTTCCCTCCTCCCCGCCATGCTCTTCAGGGGAAGAGGGGGGCTGGGGTGTCTGTGGTGCTGGGCCAGGGTGAAGAGCTGCCAAGTGCTTCTCACTCTCACACTCCACACACCTGATGGCGACATTACAGTCCTTTGCCTGGTGGCTGGTAGATGCAAGACAACGGTAGCAGATGTTATTGTCTCTGATGAACTTATTTCTGTCTTCAAGAAGCATCATCCTGAAGCCTCTGCATCTTTTCAGTGGGTGCGGCTTGTGATGTATGGGACACTGCCTGCTTAGATCTTCAACTGCCCCTTCTACTTTTGTGGTTACCTCTGCTGACACGTCTGTCTTGTGCACCATAACTGATGGCCTTGTGTTGTAATTACCTGGAGGCGTTTCCTTCTTGGAACTGACAGAGGAGAGAGAAGCTGTGCTAAAGCTTGGGTCATTCCTTGCTCTGGCCTCTTTCCTCACAAACTCAGAGAAAACAGAGAAAGGTGGAAAGGCCACTCCATGCTCTTCTTTAAATCTTGACCCAACTGTTGTCCACTTTTCTTGGAGGTTAAAGGGTAGCTTCTCCACAATTGGACCTACTCCCCTGGCCGTGTCGAGGTAACTTAAACCAGGTAAATACCCATCTAGCTTTGCAGCTTCCAGTTCGTAGAGCAAGTCTGATAGCTCGCGGAGCTTGTGAGGTTCCTTGCTGGAGAGCTTTGGGAAGTTCTCTATTCTGGAGAACAAGGCTCTTTCTATTGCCTCTATTGAGCCATAGCATTCTTGGAGTCTTGTCCAGATAATACCCAGACCAGCAGATGGATTACGTATGTTGATTGCTTTGACCCTTCTAGCATGTTCTGAAGACTCTGGGCCCAGCCACTTGATGAGCAGGTTTACTTCTTCACTGGCAGTAAGGCCAAGATCTGCAATGGTACTCTGAAAGGTAGCCTTCCAGCTGAGATAGTTCTCCGGCTTGTCATCAAACTTAGTCAGTCCTCCAGTTACCAGCTGACTCTTTGCTAGGAACCTGGCGAGGTCACTGGTGATGTTGTCAGTAGATGCAGGGTTTGGGCTAAACCTCCACTGTGGTTGTGGCTCGCTGTAGGAAAGATATTGTTGACGTTGATCTCTTTGCAGTGTCGGTTTACCACCATCTGGTGGTGAGAAGTGGTATTGACTTGGATCTTGTCTGAAGTAAGATTATGTTAACTCTGGTGAAGGTTTCTCTTGTTTGCTAGCGGGCAAGAAGTCTCTGATGTCATCCTGCTGAGTGGACATATCTCTCTGTATTGGAGTGAGCTTCGTGTAGTTGCTTGAGTGTTTATTTATGTATTCAGTTACTTTCTGCACTGGGGTTACTGAGAGAGGCAAGAACTCCAACTCTTCACTTCGCTCTGCAATATCAAACTGAGCAGCAGCGGACTCCATTACCTCTGCTTTGGCCATGGCAGCGTCAGCTTCTTTCTTGAGTTGAAGTGCATCAAGAGTTGCTTCTAAGCGAACCTTTTCAACATTTGCATTAGCTTCTATGCGAGCTTTCTCTAACTTAATGTCCATTTCTTTGTCAGCGTAGGCTGCTCTGGCTTTAGCAGCCTGTGCTTCAGCCAGTGCTAGTGCTGCTGCCATACTGGCTCTAGTTGATGCAGACGATCTTTTCGAAGATCCTGTTGATGATCTACCACTCAGCTTTCCTGAAGATTTTGAGGACTTTAAAGAGTGAGTGGAGAGTGACATAGTCTCCTCATTTTGAGCCTCTGATTTTTCCATTGTGTTGACTGAGTAGGGCTTGACTACTGAAGGCTGTCTGTTGCTAACCTTTGGCTCCCATGTCAGAGTCCGACAGCTAGTTGATGTCCCTCGCAGAGTGCTTTCATTTCACTGTACTGTTACACCCAATGTGACTCCTGTCCTGTATTAGGTTTTCACAGCCAGCTAAACTCTCCCTTGCATAATATCCTCCAAGGAACAGACCAGTGTTGAAGATGGATGGGATTTAATGAAAAGAAGTGTGAAACTGAAACAACATACAGAAAAATATACATCAGTAGTATACAACACAAATAGCCTACTCAAGGTAGTTACAATTAGCTTAACTTAAGATAAGTATGAACTATCATTCTCTCCGCAGGAATAAGTATATGCATTCTCTCCGCAGGAATACGTAAACGTAAGTATATGACATAACTAATAGTCAGGTAAGTATCACAGGCTAAGTATAACAACTACTAATCAGGTAACATTGTACTGTGTATTTACATTCATCAGTGTCTTTAGTATAAAAATATAGCCCAAATGCCATCATTACAACGTGCTGTCATACATGCTAAGTTCTACAAACTGTAACAATATGATACAATTCTTCAAGATAAACATTCTAGCAATGATGGATAATAGTTTGACTTACTGAAATTGCCACTCAAAGGGCTAGAACTAACCGATGGCTAACGATGGACATTGCTGGACTGAAGAGACACAGCCATTTTTCTTTGTTGTCACTGGAACAGACGTTCTTGTCACTTCCTGTTAGCTTAAGTAGCTGAAACTGCAGTACTAAACTATGCCACTAGATGGGGGAGAAACTCTTAAGATAAAGGAACTACTATGCCTCTAGAGGCGAGACTCAAAAAATAAAAGGAAACTGTTCCATTACAGTGCCCCTCCTCTACCACCTTCTCCACAAACTCTAACACCTCTCCCACTCTGTTCTGACACCTCCTTCCTCCCAAACAGAATTTTTTTATCACTCCCTTCATCTCTTTTATGTCCAATACCTCCCCATGCTCCCTCCGTAGGCCCTTCATAAGTTGAGACATCGCTTTCCTAAAAAAGTAACGGGAGCAGGTCTCCTCAGTCGATCTCCCTCTCCCTGCACCTAAAAAATATTTCCTTGCTCCGGGCTGTGATGGTCTATGCTGACATCAGCTTCTTCATCTCATCCACCTCCACTTAGAAGTCGAAACCCCCTAGCAGGAGGGCAGAGTACCTACTCAGTCGCCTCTGCAGCCCCAACCATACCCGCCGCTCCCTTGCCTGTTTTTCCCTACCTGCTACTATAAAAAAGGTTTTAATTTTCACCTTAATCCCCACCATTCTGCCTTTGTGCTGTACATGTCCTGGAGGGACCGCCATCGCAAATATTGTGCCCTGAACTCCTCCACCACCCTCTTCTCCTCCAGGAGGAGGCAGTTCAATTTCCATATCCCTCTTCCCACCCTCACCCCACCCTTCACAACCAGGGAACCTATTAACAAGGAATGGTCAGAGAAAAACACGGGTGATATCTTCACGGCTGACCCTACCATATCCCATGTGAAAATAAAATAAATTCTGGACGCCCGAGTGTCATCAGGACTATTCCAAGTAAGCCCAGCCTGGTCAGGGTGTAGAGATTTAAAAAGAGCAGTCAAACTAAAATTCTTAATCATGGTTTTTAGTAACTTCATTTTGTCTAAACTCAAAACCTCTCCACCACCCCTACGCCCTTCCCTTTCAAGCACGCAATTAAAGGCACCGAGTCAATAACCTTTATTTAAACTCGAAGGACACTGAGGTTGCCCTCATTTACAGTGATGTCGAGTAAGAGATAAAATAACACAAGATAAAAATGACAACATAAAGGCACAACATAAAATGATAAAATAAATAAAAGATTTTAAAAAATAAAAAGATAAAAAGATAAGAACAAGAACAGGAAATTCAGCTAAAGACAATTACATTGTGAGGTGCAAAATTCAGCAATCATAGTTTTAAAATGTCCAACAGATGGAAGACTGTCATTTTTAAAATGCTTTGCAGGGCATTCTATGAGTGGGGAGCACTAACAGAGAAGGCAGTCATACCAAAGTCAAAGTGTTTTTATTTATCAAGTGCACAGTATAACACAAGGTCATTCTGAACAATGAAATTCTTGGGACATGGCAAGCAACAACTATGTAGTAGGCATTAAAAACAAAACAAAAAACAACAAAAAATTATATAGATATTAAATTGTTAACAAAAGTCAAATAAGGGCAAGAATAACATAAATATAAATATACATAGCAGTAAAACACTAGCAGCAGTTCCAGATATGGACAGTAGGAGTAGGAGTATTAAATATAAAGTGTGGAGGTGCCGATAGACATGTACAATAAATTAAATTAAGGTGATGTACATTGAATGTACATAGGAAGTGCCTAGAGCATACAATGAGGTGCGATGAATGAGATTAATGCTGCTGGTTGAGAAGCCTGATGGCCTGGGGGAAAAAACTGTTTGTGAGTCTGGTAGTCCGTGCCCGAATGCTCCGGTAACGTCTACCAGACGGCAGCAGCGAGAACAGTCCATAGCCTGGGTGGCTGTAGTCTTTTATGATTTTCTGTGCTTTCTTAAGGCATCGCGTGTGGTAGATGCCTTGCACAGAGGGGAGGTGGCAGCCAATGATGCGCTCCGCTGTCTTCACCACCCTCTGGAGGGCCTTGCGATCAGCAGCGGAGCAGCTGCCATACCAGGTAGTAATGCAGCCAGTGAGAATGCTCTAACTGGTGCACCTGTAAAAGTTGGTGAGAGTTTTGGCAGACATGCCAAACTTCTTGAGTCTCCTCAGGAAGTATAGGCGCTTTTGGGCAGTTTTTACTGCCGCGACCGATTGCCTGGACCAGGAGAGGTCATCACTGATGAACACACCGAGGAACTTGAAGCAGGAGACTCTCTCCACTTCAGCTCCATCGATGTGAATGGGGGCGTGACCCCCCCCTGTCGCTTCCTGAAGTCCACGATCATCTCCTTAGTCTTGCAGACGTTGAGAGAGAGGTTGTTGTCCTGGCACCATGTTGCTAAGATGCTGACCTCCTCTCTGTAGGCGGTCTCATCGTTGTTGGAGATGAGACCCAGGATGGTGGTGTCGTCTGCAAACTTAAGGATGGCGTTGGAGCTGCGCGTGGCCACACAGTCGTGTGTGAACAGGGCGTACAGGAGGGGACTGAGTACGCAGCCCTGAGGGGCTCCGGTGCTCAGGGTCAGTGCAGAGGAGAAGCGGTTACCCATTCTCACCACCTGGGGTCTGCTCGTCAGGAAGTCCAGGATCCAGTTGCAAAGGGAGGTGTTAAGACCCAGGATCCTGAGCTTGGGAATGAGCTTAGCGGGCACAATTGTGTTGAATGCTGAGCTGTAGTCTATAAACAGCATCCTCACGTATGTGTTACCCTTATCCAGGTGGGAGAGGGCGGTGTGCACTGTCAGGGTGATGGCGTCGTCCGTAGATCTGTTGGGACGGTATGCAAATTGAAGGGGGTCCAAGGTGTCAGGAAGGGAGGAGCAAATGTGGGTTCTGACTAACCGCTCGAAGCACTTCATGATGATGGAGGTCAGTGCTACAGGGCGGTAGTCATTCAGGCAGGTGATGGAAGGTTTCTTTGGTACGGGGACAATGGTTGTCTGTTTGAAGCAGGTGGGGACTGCAGACTGTTTCAGGGAGAGGTTGAATATAGAGGTGAATACCTCCGCTAGCTGGTCAGCGCACGCTCTGAGGACACGGCCTGGAATGCCATCTGGCCCTGGTGACTTCCGAGGGTTTACTCTTTTAAAAGCTCTCCTCACGTCAGCCATAGATAGGTACAGAGTGCAGTCATCCTGGTCCTCAGCTAGTTTTACAGAAGGGATGGTGTTGCTCACCTCAAACCGTGCGTAAAAGGTGTTGAGCTCATCGGGAAGAGAGGCGGCGGGCTGGGCATCACTGCTATTTCTCCCTTTGTAGTCTGTGATGGAGCGCAGTCCACACCACATGCGTCTGAGGTCGGAACTGTGGTAGTTGGACTCCAACTTGTCCCTGTAGGCTCTTTTTGCATCTCTGATGGTTTTCCGTAGGTCATATCTGGACTTCCTCAAGGCCTCCAGGTCCCCAGATCTATAGGCAGAAGCCCGTGCTCTGAGCTTAGCACGGACATCACCATTAACCCAGGGCTTTTGGCTGGGGAAAGTCCTAACATTGACTCTCGGGACAACGTCATCTATGCACTTGGAGATACCTAGTGTGATAGTAATTTTCTGTTTTCTGTTTCATTGATAAATGTTTACTTATATTTAGATATTAATATAGAGACTTAACAGTCAGCTTTTCTTATACCTTGCTTCTAGTTCTTAGTCTTAACAGTAAAGGGCATGGTAGGAGAACAGGGGCCTGCAGGCTGCCCATGAGCTGGATCATGCTGTACCATCTGTGTCTGTGTTATATCTATCGAAGGTCACATTGTAGTGAATTGAAATGTTTATGTTTCTTGTGTGAGAAAGAGCTATCTTTCTCCTGAGCTGTCTGAATGTAAAGGAGGGGCCCTTGCTTAGGAGTAAAGAGAAATACCTCTATCTTTCCCTTTGACCTATCTGTATTTCTTCCCTGTCTATGAAATCCGCCCCTTATGACCTGGTCTTTGAAGAAATGTATAAAGGGTTGGCAATTTCTGCTGTATGGCAGAGAGAGCTTTAACGAGCACTCTCTCATTGGTTTATCTGCAAATAAACTTCTTATTCAGTGTTAACACGGCTTTTGTTGTGACTCTGTCAAGGACAGACTTTGCTGCACTGTGAGTGAGTTGGGAATTTCCACGACATTATTTGGCGACGAGGATGGGATTGCTAACTTGATTTTTCTCCAAGACAGACCCCTCTCCAATCGGGAAAGGAGTAGACAGTGATCACTGCCGGGAGTCTGGTACCCCAAAGCTGCAACCCTTCAACAGGTTACTGTAGTCAGTTACCTAACGGAAGGACGGCGGCGACCGGACCTGAAAGAGGACGGCGTTTGTTTGGAGTGATCAATATGCAATCCTAGAGAAAAAGAACCACAGGTGAGGTTACAACAAAATCAGTACTAGAAGTTTGACGAAGGGACCGACGGGTACATCACGCTCAGCAGAAGTTACTGCTGCAGGTGATTTCAAACTAGGGAGGCCAAGTTGGGCACTCCAGTACTAAATCCTAGGTAAAACAAAGACGGGGTCTTTGTGATGAGGTTTCATGTATTGTCGATAAGTGCAAATGATGAAAACGGAACAGTAATTGAGAGACATTGTTCTGGAGGAGACGGACTGAATCATGTGTATTTGATAGAAATAACCGATGAGTTTGATGAATATGGAGAAGGTTTTTCTGCTTTAAATATACCTAAAAATGCGTGGTTAGAAATAAGACAAATTGCGCAGGAGGACGGTAGACTTCAAATTCATCTGGATAGTGAGGAAACGTTTCTAGGGAGTTCAGAATCTGAAACTGATTCTGACTAAAACGGGTGTGTGATACACCAGCTAAAACCTTATAAGTAATACGGTATAGACTGGTGGTGGGGCTGACGCACTTGTGAAAAATGGGTTCGAACAATTCGAAGGTGCAGGATCCCGAATTTACGGGTCCGAAGAAAATAATGCATGACAAATATGGTCTGGAAGCCACACACCAGTGTGGTAAATGGGTAGAATTCGGTTTCCCCGAAAAAGGCTCTTTTAGCCCGGTACAGATTGAGTGCTTGAAAATGCGGCTGCGAGTGTGTGAAGAGAAGAATGGGAAGTTTAAGAATGTATGGCATCCTGACTGGAGTGCGGTAGAGATGTGGAGTAAAGAGTCAAAATTGGGACAGGTAAAGCAAACTAAAAACTCTGCTAATTCTAAAGCTGAAAGCCAATTGGATGCGGACATTTCAGTGTCCAAAGCTGTGCATACCTGTAGCTCTCTGTATCCTGATGTAAGACAGCTTGCAAGTATACACAAAATTGACCTGGAGCTGGATTGCTCAGCTTGTCCTCCAGCTTACTATCAACAGATTGCAGCGGACCGCAGGGCTCCCACAGCCCCCCTGCTCAGGCGGGAGATTCCAGAGTTGCTGCGACAGCAGATTCGAGCTCTACTCTGCCCTCATCATCCAGCGGAGAGACGGGAGGAGCGGACTGACCAGCAGCCTCGGTCAGCCAGCCCAGATTCCACGGGACAGTTAACAGAGCCTGAACAGGTGTTTGAAAAACTTCCGCCCAACTTCAGGCTAACTCCAATTGACCCACTGTTTCCTGCATGGGCTGGAGAAACTGGTGGGGATTGCTACTAAAGCCTCCTGCGTTGGCTGGCAAAACAGGTGGCTAAAAGATGTTCTCCTGCATGCCATCCATTGCGAGGAACAAGACCATGAGACGAATAACAAGGAGAGGAGGAAACGCGACAAAGTGAGTTCTCAGCTGCAGTTGGCACGGCTCCAATCCTACCAGCCTGACCGAGATGGTGCCCGCGGAAAGCAGCAACACCTGAGGGGTCGCGGAAGAGGTCGTGGAGGTGGCGGCCGAAAAGGCTGGAACCAACAGGGATCCAATCCCAACAGAGATTCTGATGTTTGCCGCAATTGTGGACAGAGGAGACATTGGGCTCGTGGATGTAAAAATCCCCCTAACCCCAATAATTGGCCCCCTGCGGAGAACATCACTTTCCAAAACCCATGGGGTCAAAATGGATTACAAGAACAATGATGATTTGCTGGAGAGGAAAAGACTGACAGTGGTGAGTCTGCTGCTTTTTTGTATCATTCTGCTCCGCTGGCATTGCCACAATGGACATTAAAAGTCGATGGGCGAGCGTTAGACTTCATTGTGGATACAGGAGCTTGTAGGTCTGTAATAGCGGCTAAATTGTGGAGCTCAAAACTCCCTCTGTTTAGTGGTAAAACTCTGCTCAGCCAAGATGCTGGGGGTGGTACTACGCTAGAGAAATTTACAGTTCCTTTGAAGGTACAAGATTTCAATTCAGAAAAGAACACCACTGTTAAACATGCATTTTTATTTTCCCCTGTTTGTCCAGTAAACCTGCTTGGTAGAGATTTGATGTGTAAACTAGGATTAGTTGTACACTGTGATACTGACGGTTTAACAATTGATAGAGCTGCTACGGCAGAAAGCGCAGAGATGTTTTTCTATGCCTGGGATCTGGAGAGATGCCCAGTCACAGCAAAAGCCATTGAAATGGCTAACAGTCAATGGTTAGGTAATGGTGACAGACTCACAGAGTCACAATTACATGTAACGGCACACATCAGTCGTGATAGGGATTGGAATTTTGAAAAGAATTGGTATGGTACTTCTCCGTTAAAAACTACACTGTTTTTAATCGGTTGCGATTTTTGTGCATTGTCTGTAGAATTGAGCTCAGAACAGAATGATTTCTATTCTATTGCGGGAAGTGTACCCCATGTGTCACTGTGCAAAGCCTCTAATAAAAAATGGGAGGACACGGGACCATGGGTGAAATTGTGTTTGAGCACCACAGACTGGGAACAGAGAGGAGAATTATCCAAATATTCTCCCTCTTTACGCGTCACTGCGTACCAGTTCCAACATTCTCTGACGGTCGATTGTAGCATTCATGAATTGGTTGCAGAAACACATTCATATCTACAGTTGTCAGACTCAAAATTCAGTGCAATTCCTTCACAATTGTGGGCAACGTCCCCATACGATGTCGGGCTCATAGATGGAGTTACTCCACTTCAAGTAACTCCTAAATCTGAATACAGACCATGCAAACGACAATATCCCTTACGGCCGGAGGCTGAGAAGGGGATTGTCCCTGTGTTTGAAGCATTGCTTAAAGCTGGAGTTGTGGTTCCCTGTCCAAATTCTCCATGCAATACGCCTATATTACCTGTTAAAAAAGCAAATGGGTCTTGGCGTTTTGTGCAAGATTTGCGGGCTGTGAATAGTGCAATTCAGCAGCGCGCTCCGGTTGTGCCAAACCCCACCACCATTCTAGCTCAAGTCCCGGGCAATGCTAAATCTTTCTCTGTGATCGATCTAGCGAATGCATTCTTTAGTATCCCTCTTCCCACCCTCACCCCACCCTTCACAACCAGGGAACCTATTAACAAGGAATGGTCAGAGAAAAACACGGGTGATATCTTCACGGCTGACCCTACCATATCCCATGTGAAAATAAAATAAATTCTGGACGCCCGAGTGTCATCAGGACTATTCCAAGTAAGCCCAGCCTGGTCAGGGTGTAGAGATTTAAAAAGAGCAGTCAAACTAAAATTCTTAATCATGGTTTTTAGTAACTTCATTTTGTCTAAACTCAAAACCTCTCCACCACCCCTACGCCCTTCCCTTTCAAGCACGCAATTAAAGGCACCGAGTCAATAACCTTTATTTAAACTCGAAGGACACTGAGGTTGCCCTCATTTACAGTGATGTCGAGTAAGAGATAAAATAACACAAGATAAAAATGACAACATAAAGGCACAACATAAAATGATAAAATAAATAAAAGATTTTAAAAAATAAAAAGATAAAAAGATAAGAACAAGAACAGGAAATTCAGCTAAAGACAATTACATTGTGAGGTGCAAAATTCAGCAATCATAGTTTTAAAATGTCCAACAGATGGAAGACTGTCATTTTTAAAATGCTTTGCAGGGCATTCTATGAGTGGGGAGCACTAACAGAGAAGGCAGTCATACCAAAGTCAAAGTGTTTTTATTTATCAAGTGCACAGTATAACACAAGGTCATTCTGAACAATGAAATTCTTGGGACATGGCAAGCAACAACTATGTAGTAGGCATTAAAAACAAAACAAAAAACAACAAAAAATTATATAGATATTAAATTGTTAACAAAAGTCAAATAAGGGCAAGAATAACATAAATATAAATATACATAGCAGTAAAACACTAGCAGCAGTTCCAGATATGGACAGTAGGAGTAGGAGTATTAAATATAAAGTGTGGAGGTGCCGATAGACATGTACAATAAATTAAATTAAGGTGATGTACATTGAATGTACATAGGAAGTGCCTAGAGCATACAATGAGGTGCGATGAATGAGATTAATGCTGCTGGTTGAGAAGCCTGATGGCCTGGGGGAAAAAACTGTTTGTGAGTCTGGTAGTCCGTGCCCGAATGCTCCGGTAACGTCTACCAGACGGCAGCAGCGAGAACAGTCCATAGCCTGGGTGGCTGTAGTCTTTTATGATTTTCTGTGCTTTCTTAAGGCATCGCGTGTGGTAGATGCCTTGCACAGAGGGGAGGTGGCAGCCAATGATGCGCTCCGCTGTCTTCACCACCCTCTGGAGGGCCTTGCGATCAGCAGCGGAGCAGCTGCCATACCAGGTAGTAATGCAGCCAGTGAGAATGCTCTAACTGGTGCACCTGTAAAAGTTGGTGAGAGTTTTGGCAGACATGCCAAACTTCTTGAGTCTCCTCAGGAAGTATAGGCGCTTTTGGGCAGTTTTTACTGCCGCGACCGATTGCCTGGACCAGGAGAGGTCATCACTGATGAACACACCGAGGAACTTGAAGCAGGAGACTCTCTCCACTTCAGCTCCATCGATGTGAATGGGGGCGTGACCCCCCCCCTGTCGCTTCCTGAAGTCCACGATCATCTCCTTAGTCTTGCAGACGTTGAGAGAGAGGTTGTTGTCCTGGCACCATGTTGCTAAGATGCTGACCTCCTCTCTGTAGGCGGTCTCATCGTTGTTGGAGATGAGACCCAGGATGGTGGTGTCGTCTGCAAACTTAAGGATGGCGTTGGAGCTGCGCGTGGCCACACAGTCGTGTGTGAACAGGGCGTACAGGAGGGGACTGAGTACGCAGCCCTGAGGGGCTCCGGTGCTCAGGGTCAGTGCAGAGGAGAAGCGGTTACCCATTCTCACCACCTGGGGTCTGCTCGTCAGGAAGTCCAGGATCCAGTTGCAAAGGGAGGTGTTAAGACCCAGGATCCTGAGCTTGGGAATGAGCTTAGCGGGCACAATTGTGTTGAATGCTGAGCTGTAGTCTATAAACAGCATCCTCACGTATGTGTTACCCTTATCCAGGTGGGAGAGGGCGGTGTGCACTGTCAGGGTGATGGCGTCGTCCGTAGATCTGTTGGGACGGTATGCAAATTGAAGGGGGTCCAAGGTGTCAGGAAGGGAGGAGCAAATGTGGGTTCTGACTAACCGCTCGAAGCACTTCATGATGATGGAGGTCAGTGCTACAGGGCGGTAGTCATTCAGGCAGGTGATGGAAGGTTTCTTTGGTACGGGGACAATGGTTGTCTGTTTGAAGCAGGTGGGGACTGCAGACTGTTTCAGGGAGAGGTTGAATATAGAGGTGAATACCTCCGCTAGCTGGTCAGCGCACGCTCTGAGGACACGGCCTGGAATGCCATCTGGCCCTGGTGACTTCCGAGGGTTTACTCTTTTAAAAGCTCTCCTCACGTCAGCCATAGATAGGTACAGAGTGCAGTCATCCTGGTCCTCAGCTAGTTTTACAGAAGGGATGGTGTTGCTCACCTCAAACCGTGCGTAAAAGGTGTTGAGCTCATCGGGAAGAGAGGCGGCGGGCTGGGCATCACTGCTATTTCTCCCTTTGTAGTCTGTGATGGAGCGCAGTCCACACCACATGCGTCTGAGGTCGGAACTGTGGTAGTTGGACTCCAACTTGTCCCTGTAGGCTCTTTTTGCATCTCTGATGGTTTTCCGTAGGTCATATCTGGACTTCCTCAAGGCCTCCAGGTCCCCAGATCTATAGGCAGAAGCCCGTGCTCTGAGCTTAGCACGGACATCACCATTAACCCAGGGCTTTTGGCTGGGGAAAGTCCTAACATTGACTCTCGGGACAACGTCATCTATGCACTTGGAGATACCTAGTGTGATAGTAATTTTCTGTTTTCTGTTTCATTGATAAATGTTTACTTATATTTAGATATTAATATAGAGACTTAACAGTCAGCTTTTCTTATACCTTGCTTCTAGTTCTTAGTCTTAACAGTAAAGGGCATGGTAGGAGAACAGGGGCCTGCAGGCTGCCCATGAGCTGGATCATGCTGTACCATCTGTGTCTGTGTTATATCTATCGAAGGTCACATTGTAGTGAATTGAAATGTTTATGTTTCTTGTGTGAGAAAGAGCTATCTTTCTCCTGAGCTGTCTGAATGTAAAGGAGGGGCCCTTGCTTAGGAGTAAAGAGAAATACCTCTATCTTTCCCTTTGACCTATCTGTATTTCTTCCCTGTCTATGAAATCCGCCCCTTATGACCTGGTCTTTGAAGAAATGTATAAAGGGTTGGCAATTTCTGCTGTATGGCAGAGAGAGCTTTAACGAGCACTCTCTCATTGGTTTATCTGCAAATAAACTTCTTATTCAGTGTTAACACGGCTTTTGTTGTGACTCTGTCAAGGACAGACTTTGCTGCACTGTGAGTGAGTTGGGAATTTCCACGACATTATTTGGCGACGAGGATGGGATTGCTAACTTGATTTTTCTCCAAGACAGACCCCTCTCCAATCGGGAAAGGAGTAGACAGTGATCACTGCCGGGAGTCTGGTACCCCAAAGCTGCAACCCTTCAACAGGTTACTGTAGTCAGTTACCTAACGGAAGGACGGCGGCGACCGGACCTGAAAGAGGACGGCGTTTGTTTGGAGTGATCAATATGCAATCCTAGAGAAAAAGAACCACAGGTGAGGTTACAACAAAATCAGTACTAGAAGTTTGACGAAGGGACCGACGGGTACATCACGCTCAGCAGAAGTTACTGCTGCAGGTGATTTCAAACTAGGGAGGCCAAGTTGGGCACTCCAGTACTAAATCCTAGGTAAAACAAAGACGGGGTCTTTGTGATGAGGTTTCATGTATTGTCGATAAGTGCAAATGATGAAAACGGAACAGTAATTGAGAGACATTGTTCTGGAGGAGACGGACTGAATCATGTGTATTTGATAGAAATAACCGATGAGTTTGATGAATATGGAGAAGGTTTTTCTGCTTTAAATATACATAAATATGCGTGGTTAGAAATAAGACAAATTGCGCAGGAGGACGGTAGACTTCAAATTCATCCGGATAGTGAGGAAACGTTTCTAGGGAGTTCAGAATCTGAAACTGATTCTGACTAAAACGTGTGTGTGATACACCAGCTAAAACCTTATAAGTAATACGGTATAGACTGGTGGTGGGGCTGACGCACTTGTGAAAAATGGGTTCGAACAATTCGAAGGTGCAGGATCCCGAATTTACGGGTCCGAAGAAAATAATGCATGACAAATATGGTCCGGAAGCCACACACCAGTGTGGTAAATGGGTAGAATTCGGTTTCCCCGAAAAAGGCTCTTTTAGCCCGGTACAGAATGAGTGCTTGAAAATGCGGCTGCGAGTGTGTGAAGAGAAGAATGGGAAGTTTAAGAATGTATGGCATCCTGACTGGAGTGCGGTAGAGATGTGGAGTAAAGAGTCAAAATTGAGACAGGTAAAGCAAACTAAAAACTCTGCTAATTCTAAAGCTGAAAGCCAATTGGATGCGGACATTTCAGTGTCCAAAGCTGTGCATACCTGTAGCTCTCTGTATCCTGATGTAAGACAGCTTGCAAGTATACACAAAATTGACCTGGAGCTGGATTGCTCAGCTTGTCCTCCAGCTTACTATCAACAGATTGCAGCGGACCGCAGGGCTCCCACAGCCCCCCTGCTCAGGCGGGAGATTCCAGAGTTGCTGCGACAGCAGATTCGAGCTCTACTCTGCCCTCATCATCCAGCGGAGAGACGGGAGGAGCGGACTGACCAGCAGCCTCGGTCAGCCAGCCCAGATTCCACGGGACAGTTAACAGAGCCTGAACAGGTGTTTGAAAAACTTCCGCCCAACTTCAGGCTAACTCCAATTGACCCACTGTTTCCTGCATGGGCTGGAGAAACTGGTGGGGATTGCTACTAAAGCCTCCTGCGTTGGCTGGCAAAACAGGTGGCTAAAAGATGTTCTCCTGCATGCCATCCATTGCGAGGAACAAGACCATGAGACGAATAACAAGGAGAGGAGGAAACGCGACAAAGTGAGTTCTCAGCTGCAGTTGGCACGGCTCCAATCCTACCAGCCTGACCGAGATGGTGCCCGCGGAAAGCAGCAACACCTGAGGGGTCGCGGAAGAGGTCGTGGAGGTGGCGGCCGAAAAGGCTGGAACCAACAGGGATCCAATCCCAACAGAGATTCTGATGTTTGCCGCAATTGTGGACAGAGGAGACATTGGGCTCGTGGATGTAAAAATCCCCCTAACCCCAATAATTGGCCCCCTGCGGAGAACATCACTTTCCAAAACCCATGGGGTCAAAATGGATTACAAGAACAATGATGATTTGCTGGAGAGGAAAAGACTGACAGTGGTGAGTCTGCTGCTTTTTTGTATCATTCTGCTCCGCTGGCATTGCCACAATGGACATTAAAAGTCGATGGGCGAGCGTTAGACTTCATTGTGGATACAGGAGCTTGTAGGTCTGTAATAGCGGCTAAATTGTGGAGCTCAAAACTCCCTCTGTTTAGTGGTAAAACTCTGCTCAGCCAAGATGCTGGGGGTGGTACTACGCTAGAGAAATTTACAGTTCCTTTGAAGGTACAAGATTTCAATTCAGAAAAGAACACCACTGTTAAACATGCATTTTTATTTTCCCCTGTTTGTCCAGTAAACCTGCTTGGTAGAGATTTGATGTGTAAACTAGGATTAGTTGTACACTGTGATACTGACGGTTTAACAATTGATAGAGCTGCTACGGCAGAAAGCGCAGAGATGTTTTTCTATGCCTGGGATCTGGAGAGATGCCCAGTCACAGCAAAAGCCATTGAAATGGCTAACAGTCAATGGTTAGGTAATGGTGACAGACTCACAGAGTCACAATTACATGTAACGGCACACATCAGTCGTGATAGGGATTGGAATTTTGAAAAGAATTGGTATGGTACTTCTCCGTTAAAAACTACACTGTTTTTAATCGGTTGCGATTTTTGTGCATTGTCTGTAGAATTGAGCTCAGAACAGAATGATTTCTATTCTATTGCGGGAAGTGTACCCCATGTGTCACTGTGCAAAGCCTCTAATAAAAAATGGGAGGACACGGGACCATGGGTGAAATTGTGTTTGAGCACCACAGACTGGGAACAGAGAGGAGAATTATCCAAATATTCTCCCTCTTTACGCGTCACTGCGTACCAGTTCCAACATTCTCTGACGGTCGATTGTAGCATTCATGAATTGGTTGCAGAAACACATTCATATCTACAGTTGTCAGACTCAAAATTCAGTGCAATTCCTTCACAATTGTGGGCAACGTCCCCATACGATGTCGGGCTCATAGATGGAGTTACTCCACTTCAAGTAACTCCTAAATCTGAATACAGACCATGCAAACGACAATATCCCTTACGGCCGGAGGCTGAGAAGGGGATTGTCCCTGTGTTTGAAGCATTGCTTAAAGCTGGAGTTGTGGTTCCCTGTCCAAATTCTCCATGCAATACGCCTATATTACCTGTTAAAAAAGCAAATGGGTCTTGGCGTTTTGTGCAAGATTTGCGGGCTGTGAATAGTGCAATTCAGCAGCGCGCTCCGGTTGTGCCAAACCCCACCACCATTCTAGCTCAAGTCCCGGGCAATGCTAAATCTTTCTCTGTGATCGATCTAGCGAATGCATTCTTTAGTATTCCGGTTGATGTGGATTCCCAGTACTGGTTCGCTTTTACTTTTAAGGGTAAACATTACACTTGGTCTCGGCTGCCCCAGGGGTATGCTGAGTCTCCAGCTGTGTTTTCTGCGGCGCTACAAGAAAACTTGGAACTGTTCCAATTTTCTTCAGGCCAAAGTACTTTAATTCAGTATGTAGATGACATTTTAGTCTGCTCTCCTGATCAGGCCACATGTGAAGCAGACTCTCTCTAATACTGTTAAAAAAAACAAAAAACAATTTTTGTTTAGATTCAAACGGGGACACAACGTCTCTGCTGATAAGGTTCAGACTGGGGGGAGAAAAAAAAACAAAAAAAAAAAACAACTGTATTTGTGTCATGACATTTCAGCTGACGGTAAAACTTTGGGACATAGCAGAATCCAAGCGATTCTGGATCTAATAAAACCACGGACTAAGAAACAACGAATGTCTTTTTTAAGTGTGACTGCTTATTACAGGCAGTGGATTCCAGATTATGCAAAACTGACAGTCTCTGCAGGACCTGGCTCACGGCCAGACACTAGTAGCATTTGACAATGTGACTTCGACTGACCGCGCATGCGCAGATTTCGACAAACGCATAACTGTATTGGCAAGCGCGCCCACGCTTGGGCTGCCTGAGATTAATAAATGTTTTACTTTTACAGTAAGTGAAGAGCGGCTAGTTATATGTTGGCTGTGCTCATGCAGGAGCACGGTGGAAAAAACACAGGCCTGTTGCTTCCTACTCTAGAGGATGGGGAGCCACATAATTGTTTTCATGTTTCAGATCAAGTTCTCTCTCCCCGTCCTGACCTCGCCACCACTCCCTTTCAAATGCAGACTTTGAGATTTTCTGTTGACGGTTCTGCCAGTCTCTGTCCCCACATAGGTGACAGTCAATTTGGCTATGCAGTGGTGATGCATCATCAAGTTCTGGAGTCAGCCCGCCTTCCTGGACACCTCTCAGTGAAGGCTGCTGAACTTTTCGCTCTCACACGCGCCTGCTATTTGGCTGAAGGTAAAACTGTGATTTTTTTTTCACATACAGCAGGTATGCTTTTTGAGTAATGATTTTGGAACACTTTGGAAGCACAGAGGCTTTCTCACTTCAATGGGTAAAGCTGTACAGAATGGACACTTGGTAAGCTGCCTCTTAGAGGTCATTATTTTGCCTGCATCCATTGCTATTTGTAATACAAGCCTGCCAGCTGTTATCTCTCAAGGTAACTCTGCTGCTGAGCCCCCAAGGCTACAGCATCAGCCCCTACCAACACAATTCTCAGTCTGCGCACACAAGCTGCTGATTCCACAGAGACACCTCACTGGTACACCCTGTTTACCTCGGGTTTTTATTTCCTTATTATGCTAAGTTGACACATGGATTTGATCATGTGTAAAAAGGGGGAATGCTTTCTTTGCTGTCCAGACATTGGGACACAAGTGGATTTTCCACCTATGCAAAATTTTTTGTCAAAAATTGTTATTTGTGTTGTGAATAATTCTGGGCGGGGCCAGAACGTTCCAAATGTGGCCCACCCAGCTTCACAAGAACTTTTTGAATATTTTATGATGGATTTCATTGAACTTAACTCATGCAAAGGTAAGAAATATTGGTTGGTGTTCATTGATATGTTTTCAAAATGGGTTGAAGTTCCATTGTGCTTACCAACCCCCAGAGTGGGGGGGCGGTAGAGAGGGCAAATGGAACCATTAAGAATCGGTTAACCAAAGTAATGGCAGAAACAGGTTTGGATTGGGTCCAGGCCCTGCCAATTGTCCTTACAGGTATGCGGGGAAGGGTCCATGCTGTCACAGCGTTGTCTCCATACGAGGTGATCACAGGACGGCCCATGAGGACTGGATGTCAACCCCCAGGCCTAATGCTGGACGGAAACCTAGCAGACACTCGAATGGTGAGTTACTGTGTTAAGGCAAGACAGCCTAGGTGAAAACGCCATTTCTTTTTTTTTGGTCGATTTTGAGATTTTTTTATATTTTACTTCCTTAACATTTCAAACTAGTGGCAATAAAATATCGAAAACACACAATTAGTTGTTTATTTTACTTCATTTTGTCTGACTGTGTCCGTAAATTCCTCATAAATTCACCAAAAGCTAGCATTCTTACACTACATGCACCGATGCGGCTGTTGTCTGCACTATATCAACCTTGGTATCGTTGGAAAGCTGTTGTTGTGGAGCTCAATGTTATCACAACCAAACATGACAACATTATTTGTATCAGCAACCAATCACTAAAATAGAAAGGGAACACGTGTGTTCTGGCATTTTACAATACAGAACTTTGAGGGCGTTTTCCCAAAAATTCGTTTTTATGCGTTTTTCTTACACGCCAAGAGATGAAACATCCATTTCCCTAGCACCTACACACACCATACTTTCCAGATTTCTTCCTATCTATACCCTGCTTCTTTGTTCAGAGGGGTTTGTTGATATATCATTCATAGCCTAATTTATAGTACATTTTATACCAAAAAACCTGGCGAAAATAGATTTTTTTATGACTGTAGACAGTATTTCCTGATGTATGGGATGATAAAAAGACATAGCCACAATCCCTTCTGAACAAAGTTCATTGTGTTATGTGTCAACATAATGAAACAAAAATTTTGAATCTGGGCATCATCCAATGTTCTGATTCTGTTCCTGCCGATATAGGCAAATTAGCGCATATTTAATTAGGTAACGCCTATTTTGCATATATAAACATAAAATCTCAGAAAACTTGCAATACATTTTTTCTTAGTTGTTATGTACATAACAAACTGGGAAAGTTTCATAGTGATATCTATTATCAATATTTTTTTTTGCCTATTCACCTAGGCTGTCTCGCCTTAAGCTAACAAATGTTCTAAGATCTGTGCACCAACAGGCGAAAGCAGCTCTCCCAGAACCAGCCAGCGGGTCCCTGCACGATCTGCAGCCAGGAGATTGCGTAGTGATTAAAGACTTCCGGAGAAAGAAGTGGCACCAGCCTAGGTGGAGGGGACCGTTCCAGGTACTACTCACCACGCCCACAGCTGTGCGAGTGGACGGCCGCGCCTCTTGGGTTCACGCCAGCCACTGCAAAAGAGCTCCGCCAGCACCACAGGAGGGATAAGGGTGAAAGAGACACCTCGACCGACGAGAAGGGCGACGACGTTTCTCACGGAGTTTAAAAACTCAAAGAGAACCACCACTTCAAGGAGCACGTGATGGTAATACCAGCTCCCAACATGCCACACTACAGCAGAAGAGCAGAGGGGTACAATCCCTCCCTTCAGAAGAGCAGGCTGCAGCCTCGGAGTAGGTACACTTTTGATATGCCTAGCAAGCCTCATAACTGTGTTACCCATTCTCCTGATTCATAAGCTCTACATCAATGCCACTGAGCCAAACAGTACAGCTGTAATGACTCAGAGCCACTGAGCCAAACAGTACAGCTGTAATGACTCAGAGCCACTGAGCCAAACAGTACATCTGTAATGACTCAGAGGCCTAAAAGGTATGCCACCACTGGGAACGAAGATTGGCTGCCACGAGGACATGCGAGGCATCATTATGCTACTAACTCTTGGTGGCGTTATGCTGAGTGGACTGCAAAACAACACTTTGACCAGTCTTGTTATGTTTGCTCTCACATGCCTCCTTCCACAGCAGACCCTCTTCTACAGGTACAGAATCTGAAGGATGAGCATGCAATATGTTTAATGGGACTAAGTGCTCACCCAGGTATGAGAAAACGGTGGAGTGAAGCCAATTTCTCTGTGCCATTAAATCTGTCAAAATTGCGTTCTCTAGTGTTTAACTACTTAGTGCAGATAGTCTATTTTGTCTCGCCTGCGAGACAGTTTTACGCAACTGAGACACGCGTTGCTCCTGCAGCCAAACTATTAGTGGAAAACCCAAACGCGGTATTTTAACTTTATTGGTAGACGATTCGCGACGATTTCTGGCCAATGCGTAGTTTGTAAGTGTCACTATCTTTCCGTAGCAAGTCCATTTAACAAGCACTCCCCACCCAGCCTATACCTACCCATGCGTGACATAGTGGGCAATAGCGTCTATGTTGGAGTTCATAAATATATGTATTCATCATATAATATTAGAATACCGTCATAGCAACCAGATAAACCCACCTTATGCAAATACAGCGGTGCAAATCGCTGCTCAATCAATACCTACATAAACAAGTTGAATCATTCTCTAATCATACAATGCCATTCTACTATCAAAATCTGCGATTAAATATGGAATTCATGTGCAATCCTACCATGGATTTAAGCGTAGATATGTCCCTTTCAAGATTCCGTGGTCATTTATTGTCTTGGACAATCCGTTTGAAGAATACACAGCGCATTGGAACACTATTAGACAAACGAAACGAGCTCTGCGTAACACTTACTTCCTGATTGCACAGTCGTGACGCTATCAATTTTATTCTGGTTTGATCGACGATGGTTTTATCCAATAGAAGACACGATAAACTTCCCCAAAAGTAAATTACATGTGTACTTGAAAGCTTGGATTAACTATTTAAGGGCGAGCGTAACTGCAATACTTGTTATATCGCGACAATTTTACGCTGGCATGCGCAGATGACGCATTTGGTTTGACGCAATAAAACTGCGCGCACCGCCACCTTTGAAGTGACTAGTTTTCCCCCGAAGTCGATCAGAAGAGGACAGCAACAGAGAATCTTCTAATCCCTGTAGCATCGATTCTGTGGAAGAGGTGCCTATCAATATGGGGAAGATATCCTCCTCGACATGTAAGTATTACTGCTTGTAATATTTTGATTATATACATTCGTTTTTCCACTGCGTGCTATATGTTCGTTATTTTTGTATTTGCATCGGTCGTAATAGACCACTGTTAGCCTGCTAATAATGCTGAACATATTTGAAAACACACTTTTTCAGACTCCACCTTGAATAACTACATGTATAAGGTAAATTATATAGTACGTTCTTTCCGTTTATTTTTTATTTGGTTTAGCTATCTCATTGCTTAGAATGTATAGCTGACTGTATTCTGTTGAGTACTAGCGATAGCTTCTACGTTGTGAGAAAGTAGCGCTTTCTTGACTTTGCTTCGTAGATTGTGTCTATGACCTTCAATATGCACTTATTGTACGTCGCTTTGGATAAACGCGTCTGCCAAATAACTAATGTAATGTAATGCATTGATGCCATGTGTTCGTGCCGTTCGCGTAGTGGCTCGTGGTGGCCTGCTTTGTTAGAATTCATAGCATTCACAATGAAATGGAGTATTTTAGCGCTGTTCTGTTTGGTTGCTCAGTCGTACGTTATTTTTTATGCCTCGATTTGCCGTGAAGCTAGAACATTGGTAGTGTTTTCCGATATTATTTTATTGTATTGTAATTTCTTTGTGCATAATGTACTCTATGGGGTATTAGTATCTCCATGGGTGATGCTTTTCACTTAGGGAATGGAAAATATGTATTCAAATTTACTGTCCAGATGTGTGCAAGATGAATGTAAAATAAATAAAATAAAAAAGCAACAGTTGTGAAACACACTACAGAGTAATGCCATCCTAGAGCACGCAACAAAAAATAACATAATGTAGCATACAGAATAAAGTGTTTACTGAAGTACAAGAGTGAATGATTTCATATTTAGCTGTGTGTACCACAGTGTTATAATGCTTCTGCATTATGTAATTTGTTCCTATAACATGCTTGACCCTCCACCTCTGCCACTCCAGCAGTGCCCTCTGTTCAGAGTGAAGCCACTGCAGGACCAGATCCTTGGAGCATACTGAAGAACGTGCCATTGATGAGTGCATGTTGGCCATGAAGGCACGGCACAGGATGAAGCAGTATATGAAGGATAATGGTGAAAAAATGGCACACTAGGCATCAAACACTGAACTGAAACTGTGCAATATCAATGTTTTCATCCATTAAGTTATCGTAAGGGATAATGTATATGCTTTATAAAGGACAAAAGGCTTTTTAATAATTTCTTGGAGAGGTTTTGGGTAGGTTATTGGACACCTAGATATCCACCCCCCTGTACTGATCCAAAATAATTCCCACATGAAAATGATAAAAAGGTGAGTTAAATTAGTCAAAACGGTTGATTTGCACTGCAATGTATGATTAGTTTAAGATTTACAGCTATTCACATTTTAGCCAATTTGGATAGGTTTGGAGACCCTGGGTACACCTGGCTACACTGCTTATATTTTGTGTCATAGAGCTTTAGTAGTTCTGTATATCACCCTGCGATTATTGAATGCTTGTGGACAAGGAGTTTATGATCCAGGAAATGTGTAGTTTTACCTGTTTCACTTATGTAGCTCTCAGTATTTAGAAGAAATATATATGTTTTAGAATTTTTTGCAAAGTTTTGCTTGCATTTCCGGCACTTTATTTTGACCTTAAATTATGAAAATAAACAAATCTAAGTTTGTACAAAAAATGGTACACCGGTTTTGTTTCATTTAAGCCATTTACCAAGTTTATGTGATGCTCACACCTGGAGTTATAAAGCCTTAAACAGAGTACCCCCATGATTTACCAAATATGCCATCTGCACTAAGGGGTTAACAAGAATTATTTTTTCCTGAATGATTACCTAGCATGGCCACAGGTATCATGGAAAATGCCTGGTCCAGTCGTAATTAAACATGATATGAAGTTTGGATGGTGTGTTATAAGTAACGGTTCTAATGCACTGGGAAAGTTAGACAGGGATCAGTGTAAAAGAGTTGTTTGTGACTGTCCGGCCATACAGCTGCATGATTGTTTTGACTGTCTGAATAATCTTTCTAGTTCCTGTAGAAAGGACCCAGATATGGTTGCTTATGTGTGCAGGTCGAACCAGGCACACGCTATCTCATTACCTTGGGATAGCACACTAACTGCTAACTGCTCCGGAGCCGTGCCCCCCTCTCGCCTTGGGAGCAGGATGTTAGGTGATTGGTATTGGCTGTGTGGGCATTCAGTTTATACAGCTCCCCCCCCCCTCTTCTCCTGACTGGAGTAGAGTGTGTGCTCTCATTGCTTTATACGATTCCACATATGTAATTCCTGACTTATCCACATATAGTCACTCCACAGGTCGTCTACACAGGGCTAAGAGAGGATTCTGGGATGAGAATCCCGTACCTACAGATCATCGACTGTGGACAGGAGGTTCTAAGTTTTTTCAAGGTTAGTTTCCCCAAATGGGACTAATGGAGGTTTCTAAAGAAGTAGAGGTTACTAGGTACACTTTTCTCCAATACATTAACTCCTCAGTGCTGCTAACCGATACCATTAGATCTGAACTGACATCACTGCGATTAATGGTCATGCAGAACCGCATGGTACTGGACCAGATTACTGCTGAGCATGGGGGGGTTTGTGTAATGGTGGGGGAAACATGTTGTACGTACATACCACATTATGATGAGGATGGACAGATCATACAGCAGGCACTTCGAAATATGACTAGGCTTCGTGATTCACTGGTAGAGAGGGAGGTCGATGACAGTAAAGATTGGTTCTTTAATCTCCTCTCAGGTTGGAAGAAAACCTTACTGAGGATTTTCTTGCCTATTTCCATCGTTCTAGTTCTACTCATATTTCTCTGTTGCTGTGGGGTGCCTTTAATACGTGCTTGTATTGCCCGTCTCACCCAGGCTGCTGTAGGTCACTATCTTCAGCTACATTATCTGGATCTTGAACAAGAGGGAGTAACTGACTTCCCTCTTAAACAATTCTCAGATGACTACTGACTTCCTCTTTGAGGAGTGTTAGAAGGAGGCCCCATTAAGTGGGGGTAAGATGAGCAGGATGTGTCTGAAAGTTGAGAGGTTAAAGGTTTAACATCAAGGATGTGGTTGAAAGAACACCATATGAAGGTTTTTATATTTTTCTTTAGATGTTAAAGGACTAATCAGTAGTACATTTATAATCAATTAGTTTAAATTCTTTTTATGTATAATTACTAATCAGTAGTACATTTATAATCAATTAGCTTAAATTATTTTTACGTGTGATTATTTTTCTCCTCTGTATAATCAAAATGTGTAATGTGCATGTATCTGCTGGTATCTTGGAATAATATTCGGCTGCCCTGAGGAGGGGAGTTGGGGAAAGCAGTTCCCCCTTTTTCTAGAGTATGCATCGCACATATCCACACGAGGACCAATGTAATGATTTTTCTGTCTTTATGTAACCATTTACTGTGTATTAAACCAATGAGGTAGAATGTATCAGAAAATTGAAGAGTTATCATAGAATGATAAAAGGGAGGAATGTGATAGTAATTTTCTGTTTTCTGTTTCATTGATAAATGTTTACTTATATTTAAATATTAATATAGAGACTTAACAGTCAGCTTTTCTTATACCTTGCTTCTAGTTCTTAGTCTTAACAGTAAAGGGCATGGTAGGAGAACAGGGGCCTGCAGGCTGCCCATGAGCTGGATCACGCTGTACCATCTGTGTCTGTGTTATATCTATCGAAGGTCACATTGTAGTGAATTGAAATGTTTATGTTTCTTGTGTGAGAAAGAGCTATCTTTCTCCTGAGCTGTCTGAATGTAAAGGATGGGCCCTTGCTTAGGAGTAAAGAGAAATACCTCTATCTTTCCCTTTGACCTATCTGTATTTCTTCCCTGTCTATGAAATCCGCCCCTTATGACCTGGTCTTTGAAGAAATGTATAAAGGGTTGGCAATTTCTGCTGTATGGCAGAGAGCTTTAACGAGCACTCTCTCATTGGTTTATCTGCAAATAAACTTCTTATTCAGTGTTAACACGGCTTTTGTTGTGACTCTGTCAAGGACAGACTTTGCTGCACTGTGAGTGAGTTGGGAATTTCCACGACAGTTTTCACAGGCTGTATGTAGCACACATGTTCAACATCCGGGGTCAATAAAGCCTTGCAGGCTGTGCATGTCTTTAGACTACATGTGTGTGGTTTAAACGGTTTACCGACAATATATGTTCGGGCACATTTGTCGCAGAACTTGCGGGTGTCACAGATACTGAGCATCTTGTCGCTTGACGTCTGTCGTTTCAAAACTTTATGTTCTGCATAGCAAAAGCTTGATCGACAGATTCGCATACAGTCGTCACACCTTATCGTTGCCGACCGATGCTTAAAACAATCTGCATGTAAACAGACGTTGCAATTATGTTTGCATTTGTGGCTATGTTTCGCTGTGTACGGTGTGTAACAAAAGTTGCAAACATATTGACTACCTAAGAAACCTTTCAATGACTTGATGCCATAATAGTGCATGCCATCGAGGTATAGGAATAGTGTTTTTGCGTGTATAGCCTCGGATGTTTGAAACTTTATTAAGACCCCGTTATTTGCACTGTGTGACAACACAACAATCTTGATGTTTAAAATCTTTTCAAACATATGAATGTCTGAAAAACAAACCTTGTGCTGAACACCCAAGCCTACGGAACGTTGCAATTGCTCAGCCTCTCTTTCAGCTTCACATGTGTTTAATGCCGGATTTAAAAGGTGTGTCAAACACATTGCAAAGCATAGGTTGTTACCGCGGTTGTAGCTAACAATTAAATGTTTTAGTTTTTTGCGAATGATTTCGCTCTTGAGACATGACGATAATTTTCGCCGGTCCCCCACACCACCATTAGGGTTCTGAATAATGTGAGCCACAAGCATCAGCGTTTCATCAGCCATAATCTCAAAATTGCTCTGTATCAACTTTTCAATCATGTCCAAAAATATGTCCAATTCAATGTTGTCACTGTTTAGTTGTACAGTTACGCCCTCAGACAACGAATCACCCCTTAATTCTAGTTGTACGATATCATTGGGGCTCGACAACTCACGAACTTTAGCCAGTAGCTGTTCTAAAGTGTTTAAGACATACACATAAAACTCTGCGTAGTTGTCAAAGTCGTACAGTGATGCAAAGTTAAAACGGTGCCGAATTTCTGTACTGTTGAATTTGGGCCTGCGTATCACCTGAATGTCTGTGTCATCAACCGCACCACCATTTTGGTTGACTTCTGTAAGTCCATACATGTTATCATCTACAGGGATTTGGGGCATCTCTAACACAGTCATGCCATGCGTGTTATTTTCAGAGTTGTTTGGGTTAATATCCGTTTCAGCACGTGCGCGTTCACGGTTTACAGCGGCCAGCGCGCTTAACAACCCAGCAAAAACATCATGCTCTACAGTTTCATTACTTGTTTCATGCGTGTCAATAGAGCCTTGATTAACATCCTCAACAAGTGCTAAGAGATGCGGGTTAACATTTTCGTGCATTAACTCTAAACGGTTAGTGTTTTCAGCATCATCCGCAGCAGGTCTTTTACCGCTCGACCCCTCGGAACAAGAATCAGTACGTGGTCTTTTCGGGGCCATATTTATTTTAAATGTTGGTTTACAATTGTGTGAAAATTACTGTAGAGTTCTGTTCGCTCTCTATCATTGGCAACGATTCTATCAATAATACAATGGAGTTGCTCGGTTACACTCGCCGGACGGCCCCCGTGGTCCACGGTTTGTGCGGCTTCTGTCACACTTGTTTGGTCCGGCTCTTGCGCTGTAGCTTGTTCGGCGCCACCACGATTGCTCGGTCGCCTTTCTTCGAAGTTTGTTGGGGTGTCTGGTTCGGGTATCAACACCAGCTCCTCATCCGTTACTTCGCCGTCTGTAAGAAAAAATTAAAAATACTTAACCATATTTAATTTAAAACACACACACACACACACAAAATTTTAAGAAATTAAAATAATTAAATATAATTTAAAAATTCTAAATTAAAAATACTTTAATAATCAGTTAATTTAAAGCAGAAACACACACACACACAGTAAAATTTAAAGAAAAAAATAATAAAATAATTTAAAAAAAGAATTTAAAAAAGAATTTTAAAAAAAAGAATTAAAAAAAGAAATAATTCATTATACTTTAAAAATTCTAAATTAAAAATACTTAAATAATCATATTTAATTTAAAGCAAACAAACAAACAAAAATTGTTATTTAAAAAACATTACACAAGCGTTCACACTCACAAGCCGGCAAACCCACAAACACACACACACACACACACGAGCACGCATACGCGCGTGTGCACCACCGCACACGCTTTCAAAACGTGTACAACTCACAGTATTGTTCAACCGTTTCTGGGCACGTGGTTTCCCTCGTTGAACTTTCAGGTCCGCTGGTTGACTCCTCTGTACACGTTTCTAGAGGTGTTTCAGGGGCTTTTTAAAAATAAAAATTTGATAAAATCAGACAAAACGATAACTACAAATGCTCAATATCCCTAAACCAGATAAAAGTTTTTAAACGTTTCCTACTTTGAATATACGTGTATCGAGCGTCCTCGAACGGTGCCAAAACCTGGGCCTCGGTGTTGAGTGCAGGTCTTGTAACCAACGTGTCTAAAACAATTAAACATTAAACAATCATATATAAATATAAATCATCTTTAAAAGGATCATCTAAACAACAGTAAAAAAAAAAAATATATATATTTAAAAAACACAACATGCTCTGTTTAATGGCGCGGTCTTTGTGAAATAAAAACCTTAAAATAAACCCTAACGATGTTCAACAGTCCAAAAACCGTTGTTTACACAGGTCTTTAAAAGTTTCAGACTCTGGATATATATATATATATATATATATCTATATATAAAATATACGCAACTTGAGAATCTGTATATACGGCCTTGCGTAGAGAGCAACCGTATAAGCATTTGTCGGCCTTGTGTGGAGAGCACGTGTCTAATACATTTAAACATTCGCCAATAAATATATATATATATATATATATATACACACACAACCTCTTTAAAAGTACATTTTAAACAAATGTATAACACAACTTACCTGCACCAAGTTCTATAGCGCTGCTTAATTCGGTTTCAAGGGGTAACAACCGTATAAAATCTTCTAGGCCTACAGTTTGTTCGAACCCCAAAGCATTGGCGACCACTGTGTCCGCATATATATCGTCGTAGTCTGTAATACATTTACATTAACAAAAGCCATGTTAAGAAATAGAACATTCAGCATGCTTAATTAACAACTTGTAAATCTCATACTTGTACGATAATTAAATATATGAACACATAGCTACCTTGTGTTGAAAAGTAACCAGCCGACATGTCTTTCCGGTCTTCTCGATGGGTGTAGATGCCTGTAAGGTGCGTTGCTGTGATGTTCGTTGATCCCGCTATCTGTAAGTGTCTGTTTTTATAACGTTTTTTTGGTCGGAGCCTTCATCTTTGATTGGTTGTGTCATGCTTTTACAATTACGCCCACAATTTCGCAAAATGGTTTACGTGAACCAAGCATTTAGACACATTTTTAAAAGTAGATATTATTACACGTTATATGTTACATATAATAACGCAAATCTGTTTAAATTGCATAATGTTTTTACAAACCATTCGATACCAAACACGCCTATTAACCCTGCAGAAAAAAATAATTTAAAGATCTGAAAAAATAAAAGAATTATAAAAGTTTAGAGACGCTGTTTTGGAAAAAAGTTTTTTCCCAAAAGATCTTTATATTTTGTTTCTAGTTTATATATTTAAAAACCACGTATTTAATTACACCCTTTGAAAAAACAGTCTTAAAATAAATGCAATGTTCAAAGTGGCTTGGACCCCCCCGCGTTTATGTTACTGCGGCTTGGAACCCTTATCGCAAACACAACATGGGGGCAACGAACATTTCGCAATTTGTTTTCGCTGGCCAAACATTTAGACACATTTTTAAAAGTAGATATTATTACGCTTTGTATGTTACATATAATAGAGCAACTCTGTTTAAATTGAATAGCCCCATCTTTTACAAACCATTCGATACCAAACATGCCTATTAACCCCTGCAGAAAAAATAAATAAATAAATTATAAAAGTGTCCTGTGTAATTCGCTTTAATAGGCCTTATACGTTATACGATACATTTAGATTATATTTTGTTTCTAGTTTATATATTTAAAAAACAGTCTTAAAATAAATGCGATGTTCATAATGGCTTGGATGATATAACAGCATGGGTGATACACTGATACACCCACAACCATCAATCAGATAACCATCAAAAAGTCCCTACGTCAAATTCCAGCGTTGGTCTGCGTAAACGTGCATCAAATTCCACGTAACGGGACGTTTGGGGTCGTATTCCTGTTTGAATCATACAAAGTTCTCTCTGGACAATTTTAGTCATGCCCGATAGCCGCGAGCTGTCAACATGCTGGTCGTATATACTCCGCTACGACTTGAAACTTTCCGAGTTCTTTTTTCGTTTTTCGTTTTAATTCTTTAAAACGTAACATATTCTTTTATTTAAATTCTTTCTTCATAGTCTTTATTTCGAACCATTCTAGACGTTATTTTAAACGCTCTATCTTGCCTTTTGGACCTATCTTTGTCTATTTTGCACAGTATTGTGAATTCACGGACTCCGAAATTTCTTCAAAGTGTTTTTGGCCACGGTCTCTCCCTATGTAGCCATTCACGGGGTCTCTTCGACGCTAAGTTTTTCACGTTTTAACAGCCAGCTGCTATGTATTGAGTTCGCCTTTCAGCGCTTTTTAACAAACTGCTTGAATTATTCTATTCTTTTTAACACGCGGCTGTTGCGTTTAACACAAACTGCTTTTTAAAAATAAAACGTAATTGCCGCTGCTACTACTGCTACATATACATTTATACACCATTACTTTTTCACGATGTTTTTCAAATAAAAAAAATGTACAACACAATACATTGCCAATATGTTTCCCTAAGCACCATGGCCCATCCATAAAAACAATTTACATTCGTCACAAAACCATTCACCAACATTTACAACAATTCCCAATAAAATGACATCGCCAAACCCTTGAAACGAAAAACCCACAAACCCCCGCCCCGAATGATGATGCATAATCATAATCATAAAAAAAATTAAAATAAAAAAATATCAATTTTTATTCATAATTATAATTTTTCATAAACTCATTAATATTCATAAATTGACCTTTGACCCCATCAATCATATTTTGACATTTACCGAATGCTATATACTACTCCCATATTATACACCCTGACCAAACAGGATTTATCACCCATATTATACACCCTGACCAAACAGGATTTATCACCCATATTATACACCCTGACCAAACAGGATTTATCACCCATATTATACACCCTGACCAAACAGGATTCATCACCCATATTATACACCCTGACCAAACAGGATTTATCACCCATATTATACACCCTGACCAAACAGGATTTATCACCCATATTATACACCCTGACCAAACAGGATTTATCACCCATATTATACACCCTGACCAAACAGGATATATCACCCATATTATACACCCTGACCAAACAGGATTTCTCACTGGAAGGTATTATGGGGACAATATCCGCAGGCTGTTGAATATAATGACTCACTCACAAGCTAAAGGAGGCAGTGATTTTATCACTTGATGCACACAAGGCGTTTGACCGTTTGACCGTTTGTCCTGGCAATTCTTATTCCGGCCACTAAGGTGATTCGGATTTGGCCGTGACTTTCTAAAATGGGTACAAACACTTGACTCGAGCCCACAGACCTCAGTGAAAGTAAATGGATACAGGTCAGAGGCCTTTACATTAGAGTGCGGGTGCAGACAGGGTTGTTCATTGTCCCCTCTATTGTTTGCCACCAGTATCAAACCACTCACTCAGATCCTTAGAGACGATGGCAACATAAGGAGCACACGCTATCGCTCTGTGCAGAGGATGTGCTGCTCTATTGGGACAGAATAAGGGGTGTGGTGATAAAGGGGGAGGGGCACACGCTATCGCTCTGTGCAGAGGATGTGCTGCTCTATTGGACAGAATAAGGGGTGTGGTGATAAAGGGGGAGGGGCACACGCTATCGCTCTGTGCAGAGGATGTGCTGCTCTATTGGACAGAATAAGGGGTGTAGTGATAAAGGGGGAGGAGCACACACTATCGCTCTGTGCAGAGGATGTGCTGCTCTATTGGACAGAATAAGGGGTGTGGTGATAAAGGGGGAGGAGCACACACTATCGCTCTGTGCAGAGGATGTGCTGCTCTATTGGACAGAATAAGGGGTGTGGTGATAAAGGGGGAGGAGCACACACTATCGCTCTGTGCAGAGGATGTGCTGCTCTATTGGACAGAATAAGGGGTGTGGTGATAAAGGTGGAGGAGCACACACTATCGCTCTGTGCAGAGGATGTGCTGCTCTATTGGACAGAATAAGGGGTGTAGTGATAAAGGGGGAGGAGCACACACTATCGCTCTGTGCAGAGGATGTGCTGCTCTATTGGACAGAATAAGGGGTGTGGTGATAAAGGGGGAGGAGCACACGCTATCGCTCTGTGCAGAGGATGTGCTGCTCTATTGGACAGAATAAGGGGTGTGGTGATAAAGGGGGAGGAGCACACACTATCGCTCTGTGCAGAGGATGTGCTGCTCTATTGGACAGAATAAGGGGTGTGGTGATAAAGGTGGAGGAGCACACACTATCGCTCTGTGCAGAGGATGTGCTGCTCTATTGGACAGAATAAGGGGTGTAGTGATAAAGGGGGAGGAGCACACACTATCGCTCTGTGCAGAGGATGTGCTGCTCTATTGGACAGAATAAGGGGTGTGGTGATAAAGGGGGAGGAGCACACACTATCGCTCTGTGCAGAGGATGTGCTGCTCTATTGGACAGAATAAGGGGTGTGGTGATAAAGGGGGAGGGGCACACGCTATCGCTCTGTGCAGAGGATGTGCTGCTCTATTGGACATAATAAGAGGTGTAGTGATAAAGGGGGAGGAGCACACACTATCGCTCTGTGCAGAGGATGTGCTGCTCTATTGGACAGAATAAGGGGTGTGGTGATAAAGGGGGAGGAGCACACACTATCGCTCTGTGCAGAGGATGTGCTGCTCTATTGGACAGAATAAGAGGTGTAGTGATAAAGGGGGAGGAGCACACACTATCGCTCTGTGCAGAGGATGTGCTGCTCTATTGGACAGAATAAGGGGTGTGGTGATAAAGGGGGAGGAGCACACACTATCGCTCTGTGCAGAGGATGTGCTGCTCTATTGGACAGAATAAGGGGTGTGGTGATAAAGGGGGAGGAGCACACACTATCGCTCTGTGCAGAGGATGTGCTGCTCTATTGGACAGAATAAAGGGTGTAGTGATAAAGGGGGAGGAGCACACACTATCGCTCTGTGCAGAGGATGTGCTGCTCTATTGGACAGAATAATGGGTGTGGTGATAAAGGGGGAGGAGCACACACTATCGCTCTGTGCAGAGGATGTGCTGCTCTATTGGACAGAATAAGAGGTGTAGTGATAAAGGGGGAGGAGCACACACTATCGCTCTGTGCAGAGGATGTGCTGCTCTATTGGACAGAATAAGGGGTGTGGTGATAAAGGGGGAGGAGCACACACTATCGCTCTGTGCAGAGGATGTGCTGCTCTATTGGACAGAATAATGGGTGTGGTGATAAAGGGGGAGGAGCACACACTATCGCTCTGTGCAGAGGATGTGCTGCTCTATTGGACAGAATAAGGGGTGTGGTGATAAAGGGGGAGGAGCACACACTATCGCTCTGTGCAGAGGATGTGCTGCTCTATTGGACAGAATAAGGGGTGTGGTGATAAAGGGGGAGGAGCACACACTATCGCTCTGTGCAGAGGATGTGCTGCTCTATTGGACAGAATAAGGGGTGTGGTGATAAAGGGGGAGGAGCACACACTATCGCTCTGTGCAGAGGATGTGCTGCTCTATTGGACAGAATAATGGGTGTGGTGATAAAGGGGGAGGAGCACACACTATCGCTCTGTGCAGAGGATGTGCTGCTCTATTGGACAGAATAAGGGGTGTGGTGATAAAGGGGGAGGAGCACACGCTATCGCTCTGTGCAGAGGATGTGCTGCTCTATTGGACAGAATAAGGGGTGTAGTGATAAAGGGGGAGGAGCACACACTATCGCTCTGTGCAGAGGATGTGCTGCTCTATTGGACAGAATAAGGGGTGTGGTGATAAAGGGGGAGGAGCACACACTATCGCTCTGTGCAGAGGATGTGCTGCTCTATTGGACAGAATAAGGGGTGTGGTGATAAAGGGGGAGGAGCACACGCTATCGCTCTGTGCAGAGGATGTGCTGCTCTATTGGACAGAATAAGGGGTGTAGTGATAAAGGGGGAGGAGCACACACTATCGCTCTGTGCAGAGGATGTGCTGCTCTATTGGACAGAATAAGGGGTGTGGTGATAAAGGGGGAGGAGCACACACTATCGCTCTGTGCAGAGGATGTGCTGCTCTATTGGACAGAATAAGGGGTGTGGTGATAAAGGGGGAGGGGCACACACTATCGCTCTGTGCAGAGGATGTGCTGCTCTATTGGACAGAATAAGGGGTGTGGTGATAAAGGGGGAGGGGCACACACTATCGCTCTGTGCAGAGGATGTGCTGCTCTATTTGACGGAACCTCCAACAAGCATAACATACGTTAAGGGGGTAATCTCCTTATAGACCCATATCAGCACACAGACTGGATGAGGTCAGAGAGGCTGTTCACAACGACGCAGACCTCCAGATGGTCATCAGTTTCATCAGGAACGGCTGGCCACGGAGAACAGCACGGATTCTACACGGTGAGAGCGCAGCTATCCTTGTCGGATGGCCTCGTACTGCACCAAGACAGGATTGTTATCCCAGCCACACAAAGAGCAGAAATACTGCTACAGATTCACGAGGGTCCCCAGGGGCTCACAAAGTGCAGAGAAAGAGCCAGGATGTCAGTCTGGTGGCCGGCCATAACTACGGACATTGCAAAGACAGTAATGACATGTAAAGTCTGTGTGGAGCACAGACTAACACAGAAAAGAGAAAGAGAGGCACTCAAACCTAACCCCTTACCTAAGGGTCTAGGGCTAAAGGTCGCAGCCAACCTGTGTGAGCTTGAGGGCAGCAAATACTTAATTGTAATGGACTACTATTCCAGAGACATTGAAATAGCCCACCTATCTGCTACCACAAGTTATCACACTAGAGACTATGTACATGAGATGGGCCATTCCCCACAATGCAATGCAGTTTATATCAGCTGAGTTCCAGGACTTGAGACAGCAGTATGGTTTTACCCATATCACCTCCAGTCTCTATTACCCTCAGGCTAAGGGAGATGCAGCGAGAGCTGTCCAAACAGCCGAGCGGATTCTCAACCAACCGGATACTCATCTTGCTCTGATGTGTTACCGTGCAACTCCTGTCGGTGCAACCGGAGCAAGTCCAGCGCAGCTCGTGACTGGAGCCCAGATCCAAACGACACTCCCTATGCTGGACGAGAAGCTGCAGCCTAAGCACATCATCCATAGACAAGTGATTGAGAAGGACAGGGAAGCAAAGCCTAAGCACATCATCCATAGACAAGTGATTGAGAAGGACAGGGAAGCAAAGCCTAAGCACATCAGCCATGGACAAGTGCTGGAGAAAGACAGGGAAGCAAAGCCTAAGCACATGAGCCATGGACAAGCGCTGGAGAAGGACAGGAAAGCAAAACGTAAGCACATCAGCCATGGACAAGCGCTGGAGAAACACAGGGAAGCAAAGCCTAAGCACATCAGCCATGGACAAGCGCTGGAGAAACACAGGGAAGCAAAGCCTAAGCACATCAGCCATGGACAAGTGCTGGAGAAGGACAGGGAAGCAAAGCCTAAGCACATGAGCTATGGACAAGGGCTGGAGAAGGACAGGAAAGCAAAACATAAGCACATCAGCCATGGACAAGTGCTGGAGAAGGACAGGGAAGCAAAGCCTAAGCACATGAGCCATGGACAAGCGCTGGAGAAGGACAGGGAAGCAAAACGTAAGCACATCAGCCATGGACAAGCGCTGGAGAAGGACAGGGAAGCAAAGCCTAAGCACATCATCCATAGACAAGTGATTGAGAAGGACAGGGAAGCAAAGCCTAAGCACATCAGCCATGGACAAGTGCTGGAGAAAGACAGGGAAGCAAAGCCTAAGCACATGAGCCATGGACAAGCACTGGAGAAGGACAGGAAAGCAAAACGTAAGCACATCAGCCATGGACAAGCGCTGGAGAAGGACAGGGAAGCAAAGCCTAAGCACATCAGCCATGGACAAGTGCTGGAGAAAGACAGGGAAGCAAAGCCTAAGCACATGAGCTATGGACAAGGGCTGGAGAAGGACAGGAAAGCAAAACATAAGCACATCAGCCATGGACAAGTGCTGGAGAAGGACAAGGAAGCAAAGCCTAAGCACATCAGCCATGGACAAGCACTGGAGAAGGACAGGGAAGCAAAGCCTAAGCACATCAGCCATGGACAAGCGCTGGAGAAGGACAGGGAAGCAAAGCCTAAGCACATCAGCCATGGACAAGCGCTGGAGAAGAACAGGAAAGCAAAGGAAACCGAGCAGTCAGCACATGCTCTGCCTGGTCTACACCCTGGTCAAAGTGTGAGAGTGAAACTGCATGGAGAGAGAGGCTGGAAAACACCAGCTAAGGTCATAGGTCAATCACCTGAGCTAAGATTGTCACCTTCTCCAGAGACACCACACCAGCGATGGAGGAGTCCCTCAATCAACATGAGAGACCAGTCCACAGCCCAGGCGGTGATTCAGCTATCTAAGTGAACCCCTAAGATCTACTGCACAGCCTACCACCTCTAGGGCTGTGAACCAAGATCTACTGCACAGCCTACCACCTCTAGAGCTGTGAACCAAGATCTACTGCACAGCCTACCACCTCTAGGGCTGTGAACCAAGATCTACTGCACAGCCTACCACCTCTGGGGCAGTGAACCAAGATCTACTGCACAGCCTAACACCTCTAGGGCTGTGAACCAAGATCTACTGCACAGCCTACCACCTCTAGGGCTGTGAACCAAGATCTACTGCACAGCCGAACACCTCTAGGGCTGTGAACCAAGATCTACTGCACAGCCTAACACCTCTAGGGCTGTGAAGCAAAATCTACTGGACAGCCTACCACCCCTAGGGCTGTGAACTAAGATCTACTGCACAGCCTACCACCCCTAGGGCTGTGAACCAAGATCTACTGCACAGCCTACCACCTCTAGGGCTGTGAACCAAGATCTACTGCACAGCCTACCACCCCTAGGGCTGTGAACCAAGATTTACTGCACAGCCTACCACCTCTAGGGCTGTGAACCAAAATCTACTGGACAGCCTACCACTCCTAGGGCTGTGAACCAAGATCTACTGCACAGCCTACCACTCCTAGGGCTGTGAACCAAGATCTACTGCACAGCCTACCACCTCTAGGGCTGTGAACTAAGATCTACTGCACAGCCTACCACCTCTAGGGCTGTGAATCAAGATCTACTGCACAGCTTACCACCTCTAGGGCTGTGAACCAAGATCTACTGCACAGCTTACCACCTCTAGGGCTGTGAATCAAGATCTACTGCACAGCCTACCACCTCTAGGGCTGTGAACCAAGATCTACTGCACAGCTTAACACCTCTAGGGCTGTGAACCAAGATCTACTGCGCAGCCTACCACTCCTAGGGCTGTGAATCAAGATCTACTGCACAGCCTACCACCTCTAGTGCTGTGAACCAAGATCTACTGCGCAGCCTACCACCTCTAGGGCTGTGAATCAAGATCTACTGCACAGCCTACCACCTCTAGGGCTGTGAACCAAGATCTACTGCGCAGCCTACCACTCCTAGGGCTGTGAATCAAGATCTACTGCACAGCCTACCACCTCTAGTGCTGTGAACCAAGATCTACTGCGCAGCCTACCACCTCTAGGGCTGTGAATCAAGATCTACTGCACAGCCTACCACCTCTAGGGCTGTGAACCAAGATCTACTGCACAGCCTACCACCTCTAGGGCTGTGAACCAAGATCTACTGCGCAGCCTACCACCTCTAGGGCTGTGAATCAAGATCTACTGCGCAGCCTACCACCTCTAGGGCTGTGAATCAAGATCTACTGCACAGCCTACCACCCCTAGGGCTGTGAACCAAGATCTACTGCACAGCCTAACACCTCTAGGGCTGTGAATCAAGATCTACTGCACAGCCTACCACCTCTAGGGCTGTGAACCAAGATCTACTGCACAGCCTAACACCTCTAGGGCTGTGAATCAAGATCTACTGCACAGCCTACCACCTCTAGGGCTGTGAACCAAGATCTACTGCACAGCCTAACACCTCTAGGGCTGTGAACCAAGATCTACTGCACAGCCTACCACCTCTAGGGCTGTGAACCAAGATCTACTGCACAGCCTACCACCTCTAGGGCTGTGAACTAAGATCTACTGCACAGCCTACCACCTCTAGGGCTGTGAATCAAGATCTACTGCACAGCCTACCACCTCTAGGGCTGTGAACCAAGATCTACTGCACAGCCTACCACCTCTAGGGCTGTGAACCAAGATCTACTGCGCAGCCTACCACCTCTAGGGCTGTGAATCAAGATCTACTGCACAGCCTACCACCTCTATGGCTGTGAACCAAGATCTACTGCACAGCCTACCACCTCTAGGGCTGTGAATCAAGATCTACTGCACAGCCTACCACTCCTAGGGCTGTGAACCAAGATCTACTGCACAGCCTACCACCCCTAGGGCTGTGAACCAAGATCTACTGCACAGCCTACCACCTCTAGGGCTGTGAACCAAGATCTACTGCACAGCTTACCACCTCTAGGGCTGTGAATCAAGATCTACTGCACAGCCTACCACCTCTAGGGCTGTGAACCAAGATCTACTGCACAGCTTAACACCTCTGGGGCTGTGAACCAAGATCTACTGCACAGCCTAACACCTCTAGTGCTGTGAACCAAGATCTACTGCGCAGCCTACCACTCCTAGGGCTGTGAATCAAGATCTACTGCACAGCCTACCACCTCTAGTGCTGTGAACCAAGATCTACTGCGCAGCCTACCACCTCTAGGGCTGTGAATCAAGATCTACTGCACAGCCTACCACCTCTAGGGCTGTGAACCAAGATCTACTGCACAGCCTACCACCTCTAGGGCTGTGAACCAAGATCTACTGCGCAGACTACCACCTCTAGGGCTGTGAATCAAGATCTACTGCGCAGCCTACCACCTCTAGGGCTGTGAATCAAGATCTACTGCACAGCCTACCACCCCTAGGGCTGTGAACCAAGATCTACTGCACAGCCTAACACCTCTAGGGCTGTGAATCAAGATCTACTGCACAGCCTACCACCTCTAGGGCTGTGAACCAAGATCTACTGCACAGCCTAACACCTCTAGGGCTGTGAACCAAGATCTACTGCACAGCCTAACACCTCTAGGGCTGTGAACCAAGATCTACTGCACAGCCTAACACCTCTAGGGCTGTGAACCAAAATCTACTGGACAGCCTACCACCCCTAGGGCTGTGAACTAAGATCTACTGCACAGCCTACCACCCCTAGGGCTGTGAACCAAGATCTACTGCACAGCCTACCACCTCTAGGGCTGTGAACCAAGATCTACTGCACAGCCTACCACCCCTAGGGCTGTGAACCAAGATTTACTGCACAGCCTACCACCTCTAGGGCTGTGAATCAAGATCTACTGCACAGCCTACCACCTCTAGGCCTCTACTTTTCACCATGTTAATAAACCATATTAATTTAGTAATCATCTCACTCATCATGACACAGAGGACACGGAACACAGCGAGCCACGGCCAGTGCTGGGGTGTGATTAAGCATTCCTCTGTGCATCTTGAACAATACACCAACGTAGTCACTGATTATGTAAAGTTCTCCATAGATAACTGCCCCTTCGAGTGCATTGTGAGCTCTCCCAACCGAAAACCAGGGTTTAACGATAACATCAGGGAAAGTGCTTTTGGATAGCTGGGAAGTGAAAACCAGGGTTTAACGATAACATCAGGGAAAGTGCTTTTGGATAGCTGGGAAGTGAAAACCAGGGTTTAACGATAATATCAGGGAAAGTGCTTTTGGATAGCTGGGAAGTGAAAACCAGGGTTTAACGATAATATCAGGTAAAGTAGCTGGGAAGTGAATCTGGAAACAGATGGTGCCAAAGTCAGCTCCTTAAAAAAATATCACAATAATAATAAGTCAAAAATCCCAAAATGGATATGAGGAGAAACATAAATGACAAATAAGAATTTGGGCTATAACTGGTCATGAGGAAGTGAACGGGTCAGTGATTGTGTCAGGGTTAGGGTTAGGGTCAGTGATTGTTCGGTTTTCTTTGGTTCTCTCCCCCCGAACAGGGCATCACCCAGGCACACAATGGATATTACTCAAATTTTCTCCTTTGTTTGATTTATTTTTCTTTGAAGAGAAGCATAGGTAATAAACCTGCAACCATGAAATAATTAATAAACAATAATGTAATGCAATTCAAACATGTAGTCCAAACATCTCGCTTCATAGACACAACATAAACAAAATGACATGGCTCAACTATATGTAGGCCTATGTAGGCCATGGCATGATTCAGCTTGATAATACATGAAATATTCAGTATACTTTTCAATAATATACTTTTCAATGAATATACATTTCAATGCAAACAGTAGGCTATTAGCACCATGTTAAACTAATAAATAACATGCCTTTCACAAAACGGCGTTGTCTTAATCTCAAACATGATACAAGCCGGCAAACGACAAAAGACTACAACTCCCAGCAAGCCCTGCACGCTGGGAGCATGCGCAGACCAGGCGATACCGGCAAACCAGGAAGTGGTAGCCGGCGTTTGAATTCTGCCGCGATATAAGAATACATAACAGTCGCGATCGCAACCAAACATACACACAAGGTACAGGTACACACCTTGCGGTGATGGTGATATTTAAGTTAACCCCACGGCACTTCCCCATCACTCACCACGTTAACGTTAACCCCAACTAAATCACTGCACGTGTATGTGTAACGTTATTAGTTCTAGGCTAACGTGTAGCATTGACGTTATGAAACACAGAGCAAGCAAACGAACATTAGCAACAGACACTGCAGAGCTGACATACAATTGCAACAAACAGATTGCTTACCAGTTGGGTGTTTGTCGGGTGTGAGTGTGAGTACAACCTTCGTTGGTGTTGCACCTTCTAATATGCGCGATCCCTCTCACCTGCGCCGTGCGCACCTGCCCCCACCCCCATTTCAAGTTAAAGGGGTACACCCAAGACACGTTAACCTGTCATGGGGTGTCTTCGTAACTATAAACATAACCATTGAAATAATATTACACTTGAGGCCCCACAGAAAACCCAACACCTCCCACTTAAGTTACTGATCCTCGATCCAAGGAACTTACCCCAAACAATCATCAGTGACATTTATTTTCTTTATTTATTATTTTTTTTCTTTCTTTAAACAAACTTAACATTTCACTGGTTTCGCACAGCATTCATGCGGCAACTGAAGAAGGAGCATAGTCCAAAGTCAACCACGTCCCTTGGCAGGTGTAATGTACTGCCAGGTCAGTGGGGGTTACGGGGTGTGTATGCTCTGCTTCTTCGTGTATATGCATGTGGGGGCATGGTGGCAGCGTATTGCGTACACCAACCAGCCAAAGGGGGTTAGGGCTGTGACCGGATCCAGGGGTTTGGACGGTGAATGGGGGATGAAAAGGGGGGTTTGGGCGATGGGCGGTGTCAGATGAGCTCGGGAGGGTGAGTCTGGTCCTCCACGGGGAGGAGAACGACCAGTCTTCTCACGTCTCTCCGAACGATGGTCGAGGGCAGTGAAGAGCTCCTCTTTTGTTGACCAACCGCCAGGGAAGCGGGGAGGCCGGCACATGTCACGATGTCGGCATCCCTGGCGATCCCCTTCTTGTCAGGGTACACCGAACGGATCCTGCCAAGACGGAATTGACCACGTAGAGCGTTCGGGTCGGCGATCCATACGACATCACCGACTAACGTTCCTTTCCATCCGATGCCATTTGGGACGGATAAAAAGATTGGGGCCGGCTAACTCGCTCCACTTGGCCCAGAATCTATCCACCCCGATCTGAAGGGCTCTGAGCCGGCGCCAGGAATGAGTCTCATGGCCGAGCCCGCTTGTGTCCCCTCCCAGTGTTGTTCGACCCAGGATGAGGGAGTTAGGGGTCAGGTACTCCACTGAGTCCTCCTGCTCTTGTGCTCTGGCGTCGATAGGCCGTTCATTCGTCAAGTTGGCTGCTTGATAGAGTAGGGTTTGGAGCTCTCCCCATGGAAGCGAACCCGTTACTCCACCAAGGCTAGTGAGAGCTTTTTTGATTAGCTTTACAGCGGCCTCTGCTGCTCCATTTCGATGGGGTGCGTCAGCGGGGTGGAAACCCCACTCCCATTCGGTTCCGTTCCTCGCAGCTACGTCCTCCACGCATGCAGCCTGCAGGCAAGCCAAGTGTTTGTGGAGTTCACGCAGAGCTGGCTTGGCGCCAATGAAATTTGTCCCTCTATCCGACCATAGTTTCCTCGGATGCCCCCTCAGTGCCACAAAGCGAGTGTACGCTTGGAGGAAGCTTTCTGAAGATTGGTCGTCAGTGAGGTCTGCGTGAACAGCTCTTGAGGCCATGCAACAGTACACGATGCCCCAGACCTTCTTACTTGTCCTCTTTTTGACAGCGTCCTTCACTTCGAAGGGGCCAAAAAGGTCCAGAGTCGTGTATTCGAATGGGTTGGCTCTTTGGCTGCGCTCTGGTGGGAGATCACTCATTATTTGCCGGCACATCTCGGCCCTTTGTTTCCGACAGGCGACGCAGTTGTTCAACACTTTTTTGACTGCTCTTCGTCCCTGCACAATCCAGGCCTTCTTCCTTGTGCGCAGAAGGGTGGAAGCGACACCCTCATGGTTCTCTTCATGCGCTTCTCTAGCCAGTAGGGCTGCCAGCCATGACTGAGATGGGACTAGCGGTACTGCCGCTCCGTCTTCATTCCAGCGCTGGACTCTTCCTCCGCAGAGTAAGAGCCCTGTGTTCTCCTCCTTTCGAACAACCAAGCGATCCAGGGTCGTGTCACGGAACTCGACTCCGTCCTGGGCCGCGAGAGCCAGATCCTGGAAAGCTGCTGCTCTTTCCTTCACGGATAGCTTCTGGCCTGCCTCCCACTTTGCTGGTCCTGGAGCCTGGCAGTTGCCACCCAGCCAGGTTTCCACTGCTCGTCTGGTCCAGGCGATGGTTCCGCACAATCTTGCGAGTGAGCTGAACCTCCGGGGCTCCACAAGGTGCACAAGATCCACGCTCCACCGTCTTTGCTGTGAGACAGGGGGGCAGGTTCGTTCTTTGATGTCAGTGTTGGAATCCACTTTGATGTCAATGTCGGAATACATTTGGAAGTCAACGTCGGTCGGACTTGATAGTTGTCTGGACTGAGCTCGGGTGACCGCTGCTGAAAATGCTTTCCTCTGAAGTCCTTTGACCTCTTCAGTGACAGAGATGGTTACCTCGCTGGCGGTCTTCACGGGCCAGTCTGATTCCGGCATCCTCAGAAATCCAGGGCCCTCCTGCCACAATGATCCTTTGGCGAGTTCCTCTGGGGCTGCTCCCCTTGTGATGATGTCGGCAATGTTTTCTCTCAACTCGACCCATTTCCAGTTGTCCACTGGACCGGCCTTCTGTATTTCTCCGATACGGTTCGCGAAGAAAGTTTGATAGCCATAGCTGTCCTTTTGGATGGCTCCCAAGATGGTTTGGCTATCCACAAAGTGAGTCCAGCGGTCGACCTTGATGTGGCAATGCTTCTCAAAGTAATTTTTCAGGCGAGTAGCGAAAACTGCTCCGCACAGCTCTGCCTTGATGACATCACCTTTTTGGTCGAGGGGGGTGAGCTTCGCTTTAGACTCAACCAGTCTCACTACGACTCCATCTTGCGCCGTCTCCCACCGGAGGTAAAGTACAGCTCCATAGGATGCTTCACTGCCGTCAGAGAAAGTGATCCCCATTGGGTGGCCTATGGCTCCACAGGGCGTAAGGCTCCTTTCGAACTTGACCTGACCAAGCCTCACATATTCTTAGAATAATTTCATTGCAGCCTCTCGAAGTCGTGGTGAGAGCGGATTGTCCCAGGTGTCCTTGGACAGACGGTCTTTTCCTGCCTCTTGATAAGATTCTCTCACGAGCATGACTCCTCTTTGTTTGGCAGGTGAGGCCAGGCCGATGGGGTCATAGAACCCGGCGATCTGACTAAGAAGCATACGCCGGGTCAAGGGGTCGGGAGTGTTGCCTCTGATCTCCTCCTCCCGTAGGTCCAGCCCTGTTCTCATCTTCCCTCGCCTCTTCGAGAAGTTTACTGAGGTCAGTACACGGAGTTTGTCTGATTCAGGCTCATAGCCAACCCCCAGTGCCTTATTCTCCTCGTCCTGCATTTGGTTAAGAAGTATCAGGGTCCTGGGCGTGGTTGATCCGCTTTTACCGTGGTCGGTGGATTCCCCGCTCCTCCTACTTTGGCCCGTCAAGACCCACGGTTTGAGGGAGAAGCCGCCTGCTTTCAGGATCTTTTCCACTCCTTCGGTTGTCTCAACCAGTTTCTCAAGGCTCTTGTCTGATGTGAGAATGTCATCCACATAACAGTCCTCTGTTAAGACCCGGCGTTCGGTGACCATGGAAGAGAACTGGGGTAGGTTTGCTGTTTCCCGCATGGCAACCTGGGCGATGCATCCGGCAGGCTTGTCGCCGATGTTGACCCTGACGACGGCATAGACCTTGATTTCATCCTCCGGGTTATTTCTCCAGAGGAAGCGATGGAGATGGACTTCTTTGTCTCTAAGCCACACCGAGTTATACATCTTCTGTACATCACCTAAAGCAGCGTATAATCCGCTCCTGAATCTCAGTAGGACCCCTCTTATCGGGTTGAGGACGTCAGGGCCTTTGTGCAGAAGGTCATTTAGACTCATTCCCTTGAACTCCTGGCTACTGTTCCATACTATTCTCACCGGGGTCGTGGTCGAATGGGGGTTCGGTGCGACCAGATGGCTGACGTACCATATCGGCCCATTCCAGCTTTCAAGCTCTTCTTTGCTGAGTTTGATAGCCGCTCCTCTTGACGGCATCTCACGGATCTGCTCTCCGTATGCTGCTTTCCACAATGGTTCCTTCACCAATCGAGCCTCGGTGTTACGGAAGGTTGCTTCTACTGCTCGACGGTTGTCCGGCAGAGTTGCTGGGTCCCCTCTCCAGGGGTAGGCTGCGTCTGTTGTGTCTTTTTTCTCTTAGAAGATTTCTCTCAGAGACAGGAGCTTGCCATTTCCATACAAACTTTATTAGTGATTAACAAAGCCGGGTGAGTTCATGAAGTCACACCCTTTCAGCCTTATTCCACAGGTTTTATACAGTTAAAACAAGTATAGGCCCTCCTATCTTAGAATGTCCGATGGCCAATCGCCTGCTGCATACATTGAGACCTCCTTAATATATGCATTACTTCATAGGTTTTCTAGCTTATTCAGCAATCATAAAAACGTCTATAACATATTGATGTGCACATGTGGTTATCCTTATCTGGGTATCTTCTCAGTCCTTCCCTTAACTGCTTACTTAAGTAATTCCCTGACCTCGTCACACAGATCATCACATGATTGTTTTTCTCAATTTTATCACCAACTTCCCACCAAGATACTCCCTTGACCTTTAATCCCACAGGTCAGTTCATCCGGTGGTTGGCTGTATGTTCTCTCCTCCAGACAAACATTCATATAAACCTGCTTATGCACCAATTCTCTATATATATATTATATATACTCATTACAGAGTCCCACACTATTCTAACAGAAATTTTCCTATATAATCCCCCCATTGGGATTTACTTAGTCCCAACAGAATAATTTAGATCTGAAAATGAACAATGAGGAAAAGCAACCTTCCCAAATCTTATAGGGTTAATTAACCCCTTTTTCTTTATCAACTGCTGCTTCTCGTCGTCATCCATTCCAGGGAGTTTTAGAGCCAAAACTCTCCCCCCACTCTTGACTAGGGAGGAGTAAAAGACTCACCACTCCAGCCACATTTTTATTCAGTATGTATGTAAGCGTGTGCATGTATCATAGGCAGCCTTGCATTATGTAGTTACTATTAAAATAATTTAAAAAAACAAATAATATTGTAGTTATACAATAAACAATAGAAAAACATAAAATGATACACAAGAATACAATTTTTGATTATACTATGTGTAGTGTAATTATATAATAAGAAATCAGTCTTCTGGCTTTCTTGAGGAGCTCCCTCGTAGTAGGTGGACCAACTAGCCGTCTCGGATGCTAGTCGGGCTAACCTGCTGTCCTCTTCTGCTCCTTATACAGTCTATTGTATTTCTTTTATACCACCTCTTTCTCACTGTCTGTGCTGTTCTCAGATGAGGTATCTGGGTGTGGCTCTTGTGGGATCCAGTCTGATACTGGATTCAGATCAGGTCAGCCTTCATCATCACCCAGTTCATGCCTCATGTTGACAGCCTGGAGGACCACTCCTTGACCATTCACGTGGTACCTCGTAACTGGATTCATCTGCTTAACAGTTGCCTGCACCAGGAAAGATCTCAGCAGAGGTATCACACAACAGAACATTAATCCCACTATAACAACTACTACTGTTATTATAATTCCTGCTCTAGTGAACATGGCCCCCCAACTTCCCAACTTTAAATCAAACCAGTCCCCATCTCTTTACCCCTGGGTGTATTAAATTGGAGGACTGTTTGGTTCTGTAGTAGTGGGTGTTACACTGTTCCCGATCCTGGTCCCTCCTGGGACCCATTCGGGCCTGCACCTGGCTCATCTTCTATGCTTTTATGTGGTAGACTAGTAATTATCTTTGGAACCCGAGTACAATGATTCAAATGGTACCATGTGGTGCTTCCTTCCACCTGTACAGCTGTGGGCGTAGCCCTTACCACCTTGTACGGGCCTTCTCGCCTTGGCTCGTTCCACTTCCTTCGGAAGACCTTAAGGTACACTTGGTCCCCTGGAACTACAGGATCAGGGACCTCTGGCTCCGTCTCAGGCTCTCGGCTCTTTTCCTGTAAATAAATAACTTTGTGTATCGCAGTTAGTTGTCTCATATATGCTTTGAGTTCCATCTGAAGCTGTTCCAGAGAGGGGCCTTTGTAGGGTCCCCTCCACGCAGGGACAGGCATGGGTCGACCCGTAAGCATTTCATGCGGTGTTAAATGTGTGATTCTGTTAGTTTGCATGCGATAACTCATCAAAGCAAGCGGTAATGCATCAATCCAGTTAAGTTTCGTGCTGACACAAATTTTGTTAATTTTGGCCTTGAGGGTACCGTTTATCCTCTCTACCATACCTTGTGACTGTGGGTGATAAACACATCCCAGTCTTTGTTTCATTCTTAATTGCTGTATTATTTGTTTCACAGTTTTTTGAATGAATGCTGATCCATTGTCTGAACTAATTTCAGTAGGTATGCCAAATCTAGGGATTATTTCTCTTGTCAGAAACTTAATCACTGTTGCTGCACCTTGTTCTGCCGATGGTACTGCCTCTACCCATCTACTGAACCGATCTATTACCACAAGCATGTATCTTTTGCCATTTACTTTTTTTATCATGTCCACATAATCCATGACAAGATGTCTAAACGGTCCTTCTGGGACCGGTATGTGCCCTATTGGTGTTGCTATGCCTTTGCGTACATTATTTTTCGCACACACTTCGCATTTTGCCAACGCATCGTCTACCATATTTTGTAAATAAGGAGACCAGTAACATTGTTGTTTTATTTTTCTAATAACTTCCCCCCTTGCGCAATGGTCAAACCCATGCGCATCTGTTATTAGTATGTTTAGCAACACTGTGGGCACTATAATGTCTCCTTTGTGGGATCTCCACAAACCTGTTGCATCTTTAGTGGCCCCTCTTGCCTGCCACATTGACCACTCGTATGGTCCTGCTCGCTCCTGTATCCTGATTATGTCATCAGGCTGAGGTAATGGTTCTATCAAAACCATTGGTGCTAATACCGCGGTTGTGCAGTTTGAGGCCTTTTTTGCTGCCTCATCTGCGGCATTGTTGCCTTTTATCACAAAATCATTGCCTTTTTTGTGCGCTTGACACTTTATTATGGCTAATTTTGTTGGCTGCATCATAGCCGTGATAAGTTTTAAAATTTGTTCAAAATGTTGAATGGGCGTGCCATCACTCTTTTTAAAACCTCTTTGTTTCCACACTGCCCCAAACAAATGACATACTCCGTGTGCATATGCCGAATCAGTGTATATATTTACAGCTTTCCCCTTTCCCATTTCGCATGCCGCAGTCCACGCTTTGAGTTCTGCCAACTGGGCAGAACAGGGCTGAGGACATTGCTCTAATTTTACCTCCCTGAACTCGTCCCCCTGTTGCTGTACCACAGCAAATCCCGCATGATTTCCCACATGATCCCTGTAGCATGAGCCATCCACAAAGAATGACTCCTCAGCATTCACCAGAGGTACTGACTCCAAATCTGGTCTGAGTCTGGTAAATGCTAACGAGTCAGCCACGCACTCATGCGGCTTTCCTTCAAAGTCTAACGGCACCACGTCTGCCGGATTCACAGTAGTACAGCGCTGAATGGTTACATCAGGGTAATTCAACAGTGATGAAAATACCAGAGTTCTAGCTTGAGTAAGAACAAATCTGCCCTGCTCTATCAGTTCCATAATTTTGTGATGTGTGTATATTGTTACTGGGTAACCCATTGTAATGGTGGCTGCTTTTTCATACGCATAGTGTAGAGCAGCCACTCCCTGATAACATGGGGGATACCCCTGTGCCACATTATCCAATTTAGTGCTGTAGTATGCTAAAGCTTGTTTGCGCCGTCCACTACACGTTTCTTGCATAAGTACAGCCGAGGCATAGCCATTACTACGATTTGCTACATACAAGAGAAATGGTTTTGTGTAATCGGGGGCTGCTAATGCAGGTGCTGACTGCATTTCCTGTTTCATCATTTCAAACGCCTCTAATGCATCCACAGTCCACACTAACTGCGCCTTTAAGCTCTGTTGTCCTGCTGTTTTCATAATTTCTCTTAATGGAGCTGTTTTTAACGCATAATCAGGTATCCAGTCCGAGCTGAATCCTGTCATTCCTAGAAATGTCATCATTTGTCCTACTGTTTGAGGCATTGGGGCCTTACTAATGCCTTCCAACTGTTCTGGTGCTATTGATTTAGTCCCTTGTGCAATTATCCTCCCTAGGTATTCTACCTGAGGTTGGCAATACTGCAGCTTTGTTTTTGACACTTTGTGCCCCCCCTTCTCCAACTTTTGGAGAACTTTAATTGAATCCTCATGGCACTGTTCCAACGTGGATGAACATATTAATATATCATCAACGTATTGGATTAATGCACTATCAATTCTTAAGTCTTCCAAATCCATTTTTAACACCTGATTAAACACGTGCGGTGAGTGTTTAAATCCTTGTGGCATGCGAGTGTACGTATACTGTTTGCCTCGGTATGTGAATGCAAACAAATATCTACTCTCTTCAGCCAGAGGTACACTAAAGAAGGCTGAGCACAAATCAATGACCGTAAAATATTTGGCTTCAGGAGGAACATTTGTCAACAGTGTGTGAGGATTTGGAACCACAGCAGGCCAATCCTGCACTATTTCATTTACAGCTCTTAAGTCATGCACTAATCGCCATTTTGATTGATCAGCTTTGAGAACGGGTAACAGAGGTGTGTTACAGCAGCTTTTAGTTTCTACTATTACTCCTGCCTTTATTAATCCTTCAATTGTTTTACTAATGCCTTCCTCAGCTGCAGGTTTCAGAGGGTATTGTGCTTTCTCGGTAATTTTACTCCATTTTTTGTATTTATGTATATGGGACTTGCTGATTGCATTAATCCCACATCTGTGTCATATTTCGACCATATCTTATCAGGCACTTTGCCCTCCATTTCCTGTTTTAACTGATTTTCCTCAGTTTGTATTTCACTTCCCTGCATCTGCCAGCGCGTCATGATCTCTACCTCCTGAGGAACTCCTGTTGTTACTGTTGTACATAGAATTTTAGTGAAAGATTTGTCTTGTGAGAAATAGATCAATGGGTTATCTGTTTTAATCCATTCTATTTCATTTGCTTGTTTTACCATTAGTCCAAGGTCTTTTGCTTCTACACCCCTATTTACTAACAGTGCTATATGTGGAGCTGAATTTGGCACATTGTGCCATTGTGTCACAAACTCTGTTTTTTCTACCTTCAGGGCTGCCCCCTGTTCTCCTATTATTATGCACTGAGATGTTATGGGAACACTTACTCCCCTAGTTTGTTCCTGCCATTTTTTCTCTAATTCCGGGTCACATGTTGGGTCATATATCATAGTACAATGATATTCCAATTCAGGTTCTCGTGCCTCAGGTATCTGTGCTTTAATGTACTTTTCCCATTTAGCTACAGACTCTCCCACTTCACCTCCCAACTTTCCTACCCAGTAAACATTTGCACATTCTCCTGATACTGCCATTTGCATGTTTATTCCTGTTTGATCCATGTATATTCCTTGAGGAGAACACCAAATTTTAATTCCTAATTTACACAACGCATCTCTTCCTAATAGATTAACTGGGGTGTGTTCTGAAACTAATATGGGTAATTTAATAGAATTTCCTTTAACGGTTAAACGAACTGGAGCAGTCAGTGCGCTCAGCTGCATGTGTCCCGAGAATCCTACTGTCTTCGCGTATTTACCTGACAGGGGGAGGTGAGAGGCATAATCTGAGCTGACACAGGTGTAGGTAGCTCCAGTATCTATCATCATTGGTATGTCTCTGTTTTCTATTTGAACCTGCAGCATAGGTTCTTGATCAGCTTCTACAGTTAACATTGGAAGCTGACCCTCCCCTTTAGGATTCTCTTGGCACCCCTAGTAACCTTGATTAGGCCCACCCCATGGATTCACAGGGCCTTGCTGTCCCTGGGATCCCTGGGATTGTTGCCAATTTCTTCTATTGTCATTTCCCGGCTGCTGTTTCAGCGGCCAAGGATTTGTGGGACAATCACGCTTATTATGGCCTGGCTGATTACATCCCCAGCATATTCCGGGTGGCCCTTGGGGTCTCTGCGGACCCCCAGGCCCTCTCCGTATTTGATTTTGATTTAGTCTATTATTTGGTGTTTTATTTTTCCACTGTTGGGGCTGTGCATACACATTTATTATTGGTACAGTGGGTTGCTCTTGGCCCTGAGGCATAGGCAGCCGTGATGGACCTCCAGAAGAGACTACGGCTTCTGGGCCGGGCTCTGGCACTTCGGCTTGTACCACTGCCTGGACCTTTTTCTTTTTTGTCAGTTCTCCCAGCTGGAGCTGTGCCAACTTCCGCTGTGTCTCTTTATCTTGGTCTTTAAGCTTCTGTTCATCTTTACGATATTTTTCGACTGCATGTATCACATGATCACAAAACTCTTTGTGCGTTTTAGAGTTTAGCCCAACTACATCCTCCAGCCTGCTTCTCACCGGCGGGGGCATCGCTTCCACTATGGAAGTCCGAAAGAGGGTTGTCATCAGTTCATCTCCCTCAGGATTCCGCCCTGTTTCCAACTTCCAGCGTTTCAACTGTCTATGCAGATAGTTGGCTGGATTTACAGTGTCTCCCACCTCTTCCCCTTTAAGTGATTTAGGGTCAATCTTGGTAGGGTAATCCTCTCTCAAAGTTTGCCACATCGCGGGACGGAATTGATCAAAGCTGGCACCGTCAAGGTACGGGGTGTTTACCGCTGCCTGTAGCCCACTTTTCATCAGCACTTCCTCTATCCGAGCCATCCCTAGCAACCTCGCCAACAGAGCCTTGAGATCCCCCACTGCCAGTAATTTCCCCATTGTCTCCTCCTCTAGAGCCCTTATCCACTTTCCTGCCCCCTCATGTAAGTCTGGGAGGCGCTCTACTAAGCCCAGCATATCTTGTGATCCCCACGGCACGTAATGCCCTGTCGTTCCTTTTATCAGGATGGGGCACTGGCTATATTTAGCTGGTTTCTTTATTTTCCGTCTATCTCTCAACTCCTTTTCACTTATTGTCCTGTTTGCCCTACCTTCCTCAATCTCTTCCTCACTCCAATCATCTAAATCAGGTATTTCTTCCTGTTCAACAAAGGACAGGGGAAGATCACACTTCTGTCCCTCCAGAGAGCGTGCACGCTCTCTGGGGGTACTGCATGCATCATTTCCTTGTAACTCTTCCATTGCTTTCTGCAAATCCCTGTAACAATTTAACTTACTTAATCCTTTCTGTCTGCTCTGAGAGGAATCCCCCAGAGACTCCCTGGGGTCTGCTCTCCTGCCTTTTTCTCCTATGCTGGCCCCAGGAGTTCTACAGAGTTTTCCCCCCCCCCTCTCCTATATAAAACTCTCCCTCTAACTGCACGATGCCTGAGACTACTGGATATTGCCCGTATGGCGGAGGTGTTCCAATTACATTTGTACTTTGCTTTGCCGAGATTTTTCTCGCTTTCCTCAGGTTTTTTAAGTATTCCTCTCCTTCTTTTTTAAACAGTTTTATTATTTATTTCTCTCTCTCTCTTTTTTCCTGTCTCTTTTTTCCCTTTTGCTTAACTTTATGATTTTTTATTAATATTTCCATTTCTTCGCACAGATTTATATCGAAAGTTCCTTCCTTTGGCCAATGTGTATTCATGTTTTTAGTTCGCTTCTCCCATTTCTGAGAGATTTTCTCTATTTCCTTTTTATTTAATGGATTTTTGGCACTCAACACTTCTACTGCCGTTTTATTCATTGCTGCAGTTTATACACAACCTCTCGTTCTAGTCACCCTTTTATTTATTTTTATGGTTTGTGGAGTTTTAATTTTTCTATAGAAAACAGTAATTAAATATTGGTTATCGCAATGCCAAATACCGTTTTATACTTTAATAACTGACTCTTTTTTGGGTCAATCCGTTTATTTACCTATTATTACTAAAGTTTTATTTTCTACAATTCTAGATCTCCTGTTTACTCCGACTTTGTGGGTATTTGGTCGAACCGTCTTTCTACTCCCTATTTTGCCTATTTATACACGTTCCACACATATTCGCACAATATTACAAGTATTTTCTGCAATGTCAACTAAATTCCAACCACAATATACCAAGTCATATACTTTGCATATGTTTTATCACAACTGATCAATTACCACAACCCTATATTTTCCAACAAACGTCTCGAAACACAACAATGATCGCGTTATGGGACTAATAAAAGGATTGGTACAACAATAATCAGTGAGATAATGCACAACACAGCCAAGCCAACTTCAAAACTAACCCCCAATCTCCCAAGGGGATTATATCTCTTAGAGTACCTTCCCTATTGTTTCATAGCAAAAAGCTGAATCTTTCACATATATTTATACATTTGTTATCACACAGCATTAAAAGGTACCTTTAAAAAGCTTATTAAATATTTTTCTATTTTGTGAGTATGCTTAATTACACTTTATTATTGACTACTATTCCACTATTATTCCATCTAGGTATACGGTTTATAACCCTATTCCACCAATCTGTCCTTCTGGCAGATTTCTCTCAGACACTCACTTACTCTATATACTTCAAGCTCTCATACACACAAGAACACACTCAACGCAGGCAAACCAGAATCAAACAGCCACACACACACAGCTTCTCATACTAGAGAGCCCAATCAGCGGCTCGATGGTTGAATGTCTCTCAAACAACGTCCAATCAAATTACACCGTGCAGGACTCTCCCAAACACACTCTTGTTCACACTTTTTTTTAAATGGAGACTTTACAGGAGCGCTTCACACCCCCTCTCCACCTGTGACAGAGACTTTCACTCTGTCACTCAATCTTACTTCATTCGTTCCAACACTCACTTCTGAGTGACCTGTTAATTCGGTCCTTTCTCTGCTAGCCTTTCAACAAATAGAAAACCTATAATTATACACGACTATTGTCTGTTAATTAGGCTATTTTTTTCTACTGTCTTTTCAACATACATAGAAATCCGTTATTATACAGGATTTTATTTGCCTGACTTCCCGGCTCTCTGTGGGCACCTTTCCGCTCCACTGAGGCTTTTACTGCAGGACTTATTCACGTGACTCCACTAAAGAGATTTTTGTCATATTTACAAGTTCCCTCGAGGCCCAATCACACACATTACACATGCATTCTTTTCAGAAATCACAAGCTCAGTCTCAGTTATTTACTTTTTTGGTTCTTAATTTGGAGAGACTTACTCGGCCGTCCACTGCCGGGGCGGCACCCGGAACAAGTCACACAACCCGTTAAACTAGTACGAAGAACATTCGCTTTTACCTTATTGGTGGCCACCGTGGCTTGTGTGACTCATCCGGCCCCCGGCCCACAGCAGCAGACGGTTCCGAACTTCCAGCCTCTGTTTTTCCAGTCCCTGTTCGGGCGCCAAATCTATGTTGTGTCTTTTTTCTCTTAGAAGATTTCTCTCAGAGACAGGAGCTTGCCATTTCCATACAAACTTTATTAGTGATTAACAAAGCCGGGTGAGTTCATGAAGTCACACCCTTTCAGCCTTATTCCACAGGTTTTATACAGTTAAAACAAGTATAGGCCCTCCTATCTTAGAATGTCCGATGGCCAATCGCCTGCTGCATACATTGAGACCTCCTTAATATATGCATTACTTCATAGGTTTTCTAGCTTATTCAGCAATCATAAAAACGTCTATAACATATTGATGTGCACATGTGGTTATCCTTATCTGGGTATCTTCTCAGTCCTTCCTTAACTGCTTACTTAAGTAATTCCCTGACCTCGTCACACAGATCATCACATGATTGTTTTTCTCAATTTTATCACCAACTTCCCACCAAGATACTCCCTTGACCTTTAATCCCACAGGTCAGTTCATCCGGTGGTTGGCTGTATGTTCTCTCCTCCAGACAAACATTCATATAAACCTGCTTATGCACCAATTCTCTATATATATATTATATATACTCATTACAGAGTCCCACACTATTCTAACAGAAATTTTCCTATACGTCCCAGTGAGGAGAGTCGCTGTGCTTATCTGCCAGCACATAGGTGAGGCAGTCCCTTATTTTCTCCAAGTCCCTCTCCTCTCCAAGGGTCATCTCTTTACCTCCTGGGGGACACTCGTTGCACTTGCAGCTCCCGCATTTAGGATAGCATGCCGCTCCAATGCTATCCCACTTGAACCACTCTAACACCTCCTTGTTGGTGGCAATGGTGCTGCTGAGGGCCACTTCTTCCTTCCTTCTTAGGTCTTCACTCAGGCCTGTTGAGTCCACAAGGACCTCCTTGTACACCCTCGAGGCTGTCCTCATCGACCTCGCGAAGTGAGTGTCACACTGGAGCAGGGTTAGGTCGACCATCTCGACGAGGTCCGGATGAGTCCCGCCTACAGTCTTGCCCAGTGGGCCATCCCAGAGGACGAGATCCCCCTCCATTCTGGATGGCTGCGGGACCAGGCGGCCTTCCCTGTGGCTGATCAGGAGATCAATATTTTCAGGGCGGACCAGGTCTGCTTCTGTGACATCAGGAAAGATCCTTTGCAGTTGCTGCTGAGTGACAGGCTGGCTGATCTCTGCGATACTCTCTAGGCCGTAGCAGAGCAGTTTGTGTTCTGTCACTTCCCCCTTGGAGGTTCTCACTCTAAGGCGCAGGGTATACCTCTTGGTTGTGACTGTCTTTTTCATCCCTCCGATCCCGTGGACGATCAGCTTGATGTTCTCGCCACTTAGTCCGAGGCGCTTTGCAGCGTTGTTTGTAATGTAATTAGTATCCGATGCGAGGTCGATTAATGTGCCGATTAGCTGACCTGAATTGGTTGTCACTTCCAGCAACATCAGTACCACTGGGTACTCCTTCGGTCCACTTCCAGCACTAGTGCAGATTGTTGTTGAGGCTTTGTTCGAAAATGCCTTTCTGAATTCTCCTCTTAGCTCTGGAGGGACTTTTGCGAGGAGCTCCTCTTGCTTGCTGGTTAAGCCAAGCTCTTTCTTCTCCATCTTGGTGAAACCTTGCTCTTCGCTGCCACTGTCCTTTTTCTGGCTAGTGGACTTGGGGCAGAGCAGGTAGTTGTGGGCAGGCCCTTCTTTGCGGCAGTCAGCTTTAAGGCAAAGGAACTTTGTGTTACAATGGCTGTCTTTGGAGTGGATGTACAAGCACCGCTCGCATGTTCCATGGGTCTTTAGATGAGCCTTTCTTCTCGGCAGATCCAGTTCCCTGAAGGCTTTGCATGCGAACAGCCTGCCAGCGTGTGCTTCATCACCACAGGCTGTGCATGAGCTTAATTTCACCTTTGATTGAGACTCTCTTTGGCCTGACGTGGCTTTGGAGAAAGCTTTCTTCACCTTTCTTTCCGGTTTGTCTACCGGGCCTTTATCTGCGGGGCTCTTCTCTCCAGGGCTCGCCTCCAGCTGGTCCAACTCTTCAAGGATGTCCTCTTGCCTCTTTAAGAACTGCATTAGGCAGTCAAAGTGGTTCTGTGACGAAAACCCGTTTGTGGGGTCACTCTTATGGGTGATCCACTCCTTTTTCAGAGAGGTTGGGAGCTTGCTTTCAAGGGACTGCGCCACCACGCGGTTCTTCACTGCGTCCTCCTCTCCCAGGATCAGGAGATTGCTCAGGGCCCTTTCCACCGCCTGGATTAGGTCGATCGCCTGCCTGGGGTTGTTTCCCTTAATGGGGGGTAGGCCCTGCACCTCCTTTGTTATCATCAGGACAATCTTCGCTTTGTTTCCGTACCTGTTGTCGAGGCGTCTAAACATTTCCTCCGTGGACCTGTAGCCAGACAGGACTAAGTCTTTCTTCACCTTTTCGCTGAGGCTCGTGAGGAGGTGGAATCTTGTCACGCCTGCCGTCCTCTGCGGGTTTCCTAGTTGCTCCAGCTCTTCCCACTCGGCCTTCCACCGGTAATAGTCCGTCATATCTCCGGAGAATTTGGGCAGGCGTGCTCTCTCGAGGGGGAACTGGACTCTGTTGCCGTAAGCCCCGGGGTGCATGTCAGGGACGCCTTGAAGAGCATTAAGGTCCATCAGTGATCTGCTTGTGGTTCCAGCACTGGGTCCAGCTGGTCCACTGAGTGAGTGGGACGGGATGCCAGCTCTAGTATAACTTGTGTTGGTGTTTGAGAGCGCTCCGGGTGGACCGGGCTGGTTGGCGCTGCCCACAGGTAACTCGTGCTTGACGCCGGTGATTTCGTCTTCCTCAGACGACTGGCTCAACTGACTTGAACCTCGTCGGGACTTCAGCTTCAGCTCCCAGCTTCGTTCCCAGTCACTCAGTCGGAATGTCACCTTTAGTAACTGCCGGTTGCACTCCTTTGTCTTGGCGTCAGACACAAGAGCTCCCCAGTCAGCTATCTTCTTCTCGAGCATGTGGATCCTCTCCCTCAGGCTCTCTCTTAGGGCTCTGAAGTCATCCTCCAGCAACTCCTTGGTCGCCTCCGCTTCAGCCCACTTCTCCTCTGCTCTCTCAGCATACCTCTCAATGTCATCTGCGGCGAACCTGGACCATACCGCTTCTCTGGCGAGCTCGAGCGTTTCTTCATATTTGCTGGAGCATTCTGCTGTTCTATCATTTATGCGCGCCGCTTCTTCTTTTGCCTTACATGTCTCCTCACCGTCCTCTGCTTCCATCATTCTGAGGGCATCAGCGTATTCGACTCCTGTGTCACAGACCTTTCCAAAGTCCACTCCAAGGGTCTTTGTAACAGGTGTCTGGTTGACGTAGTATGTAGGCTATCTTAAGTGTGGACCAGTTAATCAGAAGATATAGATTCGACATAGGAGAGTAAGGTATGCTACATGACAAGTGAGACCAAGAAGACACAAAGTCATTAGATACGTTCAAAGGTAAGTAAAGTATATTTAACTGAAAGGCACTGTATCTCTTCTTTCAGATACAAAGAATCACTGAACACATAACACAACAACCAATGAACATTCAATGAATAACAACAATCAATGAACATTCAATGAATAACTCTTTCAATTTCTTCTCTTTCAGATCCTGCTACGGTTTATCATTATTATTGTCTCACTCCACATTGTGTCCTATTTTAAGTTGTTTTGTATGTCAAATGACAATTAAACTTTGTTTATGCTCAAGCTCTAGTTTTAACTAGTTTTAACTTGTCTATTGTTATTTCACACTAAGTCAACCCAATAAACTCTGAATGACAACTCTGGATTACCTTGTGTGTCTTAACTCTTAAAACCAAATAAAGAAAATAAAAACAATATCAGGGTGCGACACTGCGATCTCCCACAGGACAGCAGTGTGTACATACACACATACCAATATACACCTTATATAACTTTACAGTCTGGAACTCTTCTATCACAATTCTCTCAGGCAGTTCAGTTCAACAGTTATGCTACTTGAGTAAAATCCACTCTGTCCATCCCCGATGAAAGCAGATAATTAGCTGTCCGTTCCAAGTGACGTGGATATACTCGACTAACCTTTTGTCTCCTTACTGTGAAGAAACAAACTTGAAAGCGGTTGTCCTACCGCTCTGGTTAAACACAACCTGCTGTCACGACGTGTCCGTCCAGGGGTATGGCTCGCCACTCGCCTCCCAAGAAACGAGAAATCTTCTTAAATTCACCTTACTGCAATCACGATGTGTGTGTCCAACCCCAACCAGGAAAAGGGGTACTAGAGAACCATCCAGGCAAAACAAAATCCAAAACCAACAAAAAGACCCGGCCTGGCCAGACAATAGCCAGACAGGCTAATTAATATTCACTCTTAACTTCCTTAACATTTATATTATAATTATTATCTCAATGCAATATTGAGTTCAGCCTGCAGAGGGAAGCCTAGCGCTATCCACGCTATGCTGAGAATCTGAAATGGCTCATTACATTTCTGCTGCGTTTAGGCGTCAGTTTACCCTCCTAATTAAACTAGAACTGTGATACTCAATTGGCGTTCTTGACCATAAAACACAAAACCAAAACATGAAATCGTTTCATAATACACATCACTGATATTTTATCCTTCCATTTTCTAAACCAGAGTATTTCCCTTGCTAACCGCAAGGTAGCTAGCAAGACATTTTCCACGCTAACATTAGGTTATCACTCACCAAGGATTCTTATCGGTCAACGGCAGCATTCACAACGGAGATTCTGAGATTCGGCAATGAGCGATGTTTCCAATGTCCCAAATTATTTAGAACAGTTATTATCTAAAAGCAAAAGTAGTTTACTAAAATGCGATGCCAGCCTAGCTAGCTGGCTATAATGCAACTCGCTTCGCTACTTACTCCAACTCAGTCGACGACATTCCTTAACTAAAACGAAGTTCTAATCTGCGATATGACGTGTAGTCAAGTATCAAGGTTACTTCATCACATTAGTGATACAAAATCGGTGTTCTAACAACTTTTGAAGTACTTTTGTCAGTTCTACCGATCACGCGGGTGTCAGCTATCTTTCAGCAAACGAACGTAGACTTCTCACTTTCACAATCCGCGCGTTCTGAATGTGACGCAGTAAAACTTTAGATATCCTTCTCATGTAAGGCGTGGCTATCTCACTCAATGGCCAACTAAAGTGTCAATTCTCATTGCTCAAAGCAGAATCTCACTGTTTAAGGGATCTAAGTTTCAACCCACACACTTTCATTGTGTTATCACCCAGTTCAAGTATAACCATTATACACACTGTTAGTCCAACAATATCTCTAAAGGTTAATTATATAAATCTCTAACCCATTTTGCTTGGTCATATCTTAAGTATAGATTTTAGTGACCTGGGTTACACTACCTGGGTTACATCTTCATCTCGTCAATCAATGCTCTCTCTCCTAGCAGGCCAACTGTGAGGGCAAGCTTGTTGGCTCTTTTACTGAAGGCGGCCTGCGCACTCGCACGTTTCCCTTTCAGGACTTCCAGTTTTTTCAGATCCATTCTCCTTTTCTTCGTGCGCTGACCAAGGTGCTCTTTCACCGGCGGGATTAGACCTTCCTCTTGGTGTGCTCCTTTACTGGTCAGCCAACACTATTTGTGGAGAGGGATTTGGCTGGATATGCTTTAGGGGATGGGCGATTTCCTGGATTCTTCACCCGATGGTTTATTACTGTTCGGTTTTCTTTGGTTCTCTCCCCCCGAACAGGGCATCACCCAGGCACACAATGGATACTACTAAAATTTTCTCCTTTGTTTGATTTATTTTTCTTTGAAGAGAAGCATAGGTAATAAACCTGCAACCATGAAATAATTAATAAACAATAATGTAATGCAATTCAAACATGTAGTCCAAACATCTCGCTTCATAGACACAACATAAACAAAATGACATGGCTCAACTATATGTAGGCCATGGCATGATTCAGCTTGATAATACATGAAATATTCAGTATACTTTTCAATAATATACTTTTCAATGAATATACATTTCAATGCAAACAGTAGGCTATTAGCACCATGTTAAACTAATAAATAACATGCCTTTCACAAAACGGCGTTGTCTTAATCTCAAACATGATACAAGCCGGCAAACGACAAAAGACTACAACTCCCAGCAAGCCCTGCACGCTGGGAGCATGCGCAGACCAGGCGATACCGGCAAACCAGGAAGTGGTAGCCGGCGTTTGAATTCTGCCGCGATATAAGAATACATAACAGTCGCGATCGCAACCAAACATACACACAAGGTACAGGTACACACCTTGCGGTGATGGTGATATTTAAGTTAACCCCACGGCACTTCCCCATCACTCACCACGTTAACGTTAACCCCAACTAAATCACTGCACGTGTATGTGTAACGTTATTAGTTCTAGGCTAACGTGTAGCATTGACGTTATGAAACACAGAGCAAGCAAACGAACATTAGCAACAAACAGACACTGCAGAGCTGACATACAATTGCAACAAACAGATTGCTTACCAGTTGGGTGTTTGTCGGGTGTGAGTGTGAGTACAACCTTCGTTGGTGTTGCACCTTCTAATATGCGCGATCCCTCTCACCTGCGCCGTGCGCACCTGCCCCCACCCCCATTTCAAGTTAAAGGGGTACACCCAAGACACGTTAACCTGTCATGGGGTGTCTTCGTAACTATAAACATAACCATTGAAATAATATTACACTTGAGGCCCCACAGAAAACCCAACAGTGATTGTGTCAGGGTTAGGGTCAGGGAGACTGAGAAAGTGTCAGATGGTTTATTTTGATTGTTTTTGCTGTACATGTATCTTGAAATGTATTTTGAAATATAGGAAGGTTTCTCACATTTTGACAAACATTTGTTATCCTCAAACAGGCTTATTTGTCCGTTTAGCCTACAGATGATACCATTATACTGGAGTACTTGTAGTCCCAACATTAGCCTATAATTCTCGAGTTGTTGAATAGGCCTAGTAGGCTATATGTAGGCCCTATATGTTAGAATTAGGCAAATATCAACATGTATCGAATGTTTGTCTCTTCCTAGTAACTAATTAAATACAATAAACTGCAGCCAATAAAAAGTATAAAATAAAATAAAGTTTACTAACGCCAGTAGAAAAAGGTAAACGTCCAATAGTCCAAAGTCCAAAAGATAAGCTGAAAGTACTTTGAAACAGACGCCATTTTACAGACGGAGGAGAAAGAAGAGGGAGTATAAAAAGGAATAAAATAACGCAGTAAGTAGCCTGGTGTGGAGTGGGATGGAGAGAAGAGAAGCTAAAGGTGAAGGGGTGTGGGGAGTAAGCCTGTTGTGGAGTGGGATGGAGAGAAGAGAAGCTAAAGGTGAAGGGGTGTGGGGAGTTAGCCTGTTGTGGAGTGGGATGGAGAGAAGAGAAGCTAAAGGTGAAGGGGTGTGGGGAGTTAGCCTGTTGTGGAGTGGGATGGAGAGAAGAGAAGCTAAAGGTGAAGGGGTGTGGGGAGTAAGCCTGTTGTGGAGTGGGATGGAGAGAAGAGAAGCTAAAGGTGAAGGGGTGTGGGGAGTTAGCCTGTTGTGGAGTGGGATGGAGAGAAGAGAAGCTAAAGGTGAAGGGGTGTGGGGAGTTAGCCTGTTGTGGAGTGGGATGGAGAGAAGAGAAGCTAAAGGTGAAGGGGTGTGGGGAGTTAGCCTGTTGTGGAGTGGGATGGAGAGAAGAGAAGCTAAAGGTGAAGGGGTGTGGGGAGTTAGCCTGTTGTGGAGTGGGATGGAGAGAAGAGAAGCTAAAGGTGAAGGGGTGTGGGGAGTTAGCCTGTTGTGGAGTGGGATGGAGAGAAGAGAAGCTAAAGGTGAAGGGGTGTGGGGAGTAAGTAGCCTGGTGTGGAGTGGGATGGAGAGAAGAGAAGCTAAAGGTGAAGGGGTGTGGGGAGTTAGCCTGTTGTGGAGTGGGATGGAGAGAAGAGAAGGTAAAGGTGAAGGGGTGTGGGGAGTTAGCCTGTTGTGGAGTGGGATGGAGAGAAGAGAAGCTAAAGGTGAAGGGGTGTGGGGAGTAAGTAGCCTGTTGTGGAGTGGGATGGAGAGAAGAGAAGCTAAAGGTGAAGGGGTGTGGGGAGTTAGCCTGTTGTGGAGTGGGATGGAGAGAAGAGAAGGTAAAGGTGAAGGGGTGTGGGGAGTTAGCCTGTTGTGGAGTGGGATGGAGAGAAGAGAAGGTAAAGGTGAAGGGGTGTGGGGAGTTAGCCTGTTGTGGAGTGGGATGGAGAGAAGAGAAGGTAAAGGTGAAGGGGTGTGGGGAGTTAGCCTGTTGTGGAGTGGGATGGAGAGAAGAGAAGCTAAAGGTGAAGGGGTGTGGGGAGTTAGCCTGGTGTGGAGTGGGATGGAGAGAAGAGAAGCTAAAGGTGAAGGGGTGTGGGGAGTTAGCCTGTTGTGGAGTGGGATGGAGAGAAGAGAAGCTAAAGGTGAAGGGGTGTGGGGAGTTAGCCTGTTGTGGAGTGGGATGGAGAGAAGAGAAGGTAAAGGTGAAGGGGTGTGGGGAGTTAGCCTGTTGTGGAGTGGGATGGAGAGAAGAGAAGCTAAAGGTGAAGGGGTGTGGGGAGTTAGCCTGTTGTGGAGTGGGATGGAGAGAAGAGAAGCTAAAGGTGAAGGGGTGTGGGGAGTTAGCCTGTTGTGGAGTGGGATGGAGAGAAGAGAAGGTAAAGGTGAAGGGGTGTGGGGAGTTAGCCTGGTGTGGAGTGGGATGGAGAGAAGAGAAGCTAAAGGTGAAGGGGTGTGGGGAGTTAGCCTGTTGTGGAGTGGGATGGAGAGAAGAGAAGGTAAAGGTGAAGGGGTGTGGGGAGTAAGTAGCCTGGTGTGGAGTGGGATGGAGAGAAGAGAAGCTAAAGGTGAAGGGGTGTGGGGAGTAAGCCTGGTGTGGAGTGGGATGGAGAGAAGAGAAGGTAAAGGGGTGTGGGGAGGAATCGGCAGGTATAACCGCTCTAAAGCTTCATTCAGTAAAACAGAAACTGACAATAAAATAGCGCACTTGGTGTAATAGGGTATTTTCTAATTTCCCATTTGCGACCAAAAACGAAAGTTAAAAGTTTGTGTTAGAGAACTAGCATATACAGTCAAGCCGGAAAATCTTTCACCTTCTCCACGTTCACTCCTCACATATTGAGAGAAACGACGGATAGAAAAATCTAGCTAGCTAGTTATCTGTTTTAGATTTGCATCGGATGCCAATGCACGTTGTAGCTACAATCTATCCGCCCGCTGTTTCTTTCAATATTTGAGAAATTGACTTTTCCACTTGCTCATAAGAAATGCTGTCAGTAACTCTGAATAGACTACATGGAGGGTTGGAACCTGATTGACTTGGAAATAGGCGAAATTAGTCAGTGGACCAAAGCAAGTTAACAGATTGTGCTAGCTAGCTAGTTCTTTCTCGATCCGTCGTTTCTCTCAATATGTGAGGAATTGGAAGTGTCCATTAATGTATTTGCTCACGTTGAGAAACACTGTATGCAGCTCTGAACCATTTTTCTACAGCCTAAGCTCTGAACACAGTGTTGTCAAGTTTTAAAACTATAAACACACGGATTTAAGGATGTGATCGTGAACTGGGGAGCAGGCGAGTGAGATTGTGGACTGGAGGTGGAGGTAGCCTACTGTCAGAACGGTAGCCAATCGATAGCAGGGATGTCAACTCTCACGCATTGACCCCTTTCTCACGGTCTCACGCTAAAGCAAAATATCTCACGCATTTTCACGGAACAGCAACAATTCTCTCCACTGCATTTTTTTTTCATAGCAAAAATAGTTAAACTTCCACACTTCCCGTGTCCCGAAACTCGTGCATGTGCACTGCACGCTGTTTGATAGTCGTTTTCCAAACCAACTGGCACACTTCCACGTGCACTCCACCCTCTCACCTTCATCGCCTGCCAATCACTTATCATTGGCGATGAAAGGGTGAGAGGGTGGAGTGCACAATAGTGGTGGAAATGACAAATCACTTTACTGATTCCAATCGTTCAGTTCAGTTCAGTACAAAGATTCTAGTCACTGACTGTGATTCGTTCACTGGGGTCAGAATATTCCAACAGCATGCATGATCAGTTCACTATAGCTACTCGTAGTTCAGTGTATCATTCGTAGGTATTGTGCAAAATGATTCCAGTCAAAAGCACTACAAGTAAAAAATATAAACTTTTTCTATAAACCTCATAGTAACTTTTTGTATTGTTTCCTTGTAGTTATATCGTTTTATGGATTAGGCTACTATATGGCTGCTCCAGGTGAGCATTTTAAATATGGATTAGAAGCTACGGAAATATTACAATTTGTGTGTTCTCAAATTCTGACCATTTCGTGGTAAGTAACCTATTGTAAAAACCTATTGTATATCTCTCCTCCCTCCCATCTATAAAGTGTTGATGAAGTGTATTCTAGCCCGGGTCCTTCCATGGCTGGTAGAGGCTAATATCTTCTCCCAAAAGCAGAAGGCCTATATCAACAGGCAGGGAATGAATGAGCTCGTGCTTTGTCTTAAAACAGGGATTGATGATTTCAAGCATGAATCCTGTCGGCTGTATTCAGTCTTTCTGGATTTCCGAGATGCTTTTGGTACTTTGACTCACAATGTTAAGATCGGCTCACTAGAGGAAATGCATTGAACTCAAGTGTTTATTGTCATCGTTAAAGATGTGTATAGTGGCTCTCTGTGGAAAACAGCTCACAGACCCCATACCTCTCCAGGTTGGGATTAAGACAGGCCTGGTGTGGAGTGGGATGGAGAGAAGAGAAGCTAAAGGTGAATGGGTGTGGGGAGTAAGTAGCCTGTTGTGGAGTGGGATGGAGAGAAGAGAAGCTAAAGGTGAAGGGGTGTGGGGAGTAAGTAGCCTGGTGTGGAGTGGGATGGAGAGAAGAGAAGCTAAAGGTGAAGGGGTGTGGGGAGTAAGTAGCCTGTTGTGGAGTGGGATGGAGAGATGAGAAGCTAAAGGTGAAGGGGTGTGGGGAGTAAGTAGCCTGGTGTGGAGTGGGATGGAGAGAAGAGAAGCTAAAGGTGAAGGGGTGTGGGGAGTAAGTAGCCTGTTGTGGAGTGGGATGGAGAGATGAGAAGCTAAAGGTGAAGGGGTGTGGGGAGTAAGTAGCCTGGTGTGGTGTGGGATGGAGAGAAGAGAAGCTAAAGGTGAAGGGGTGTGGGGAGTAAGTAGCCTGGTGTGGAGTGGGATGTATAGAATAGAAGCTAAAGGTGAAGGGGTGTGGGGAGTAAGTAACCTGTTGTGGAGTGGGATGGAGAGAAGAGAAGCTAAAGGTGAAGGGGTGTGGGGAGTAAGTAGCCTGGTGTGGAGTGGGATGGAGAGAAGAGAAGCTAAAGGTGAAGGGGTGTGGGGAGTAAGTAGCCTGTTGTGGAGTGGGATGGAGAGATGAGAAGCTAAAGGTGAAGGGGTGTGGGGAGTAAGTAGCCTGGTGTGGAGTGGGATGGAGAGATGAGAAGCTAAAGGTGAAGGGGTGTGGGGAGTAAGTAGCCTGTTGTGGAGTGGGATGGAGAGATGAGAAGCTAAAGGTGAAGGGGTGTGGGGAGTAAGTAGCCTGTTGTGGAGTGGGATGGAGAGATGAGAAGCTAAAGGTGAAGGGGTGTGGGGAATAAGTAGCCTGTTGTGGAGTGGGATGGAGAGATGAGAAGCTAAAGGTGAATGGGTGTGGGGAGTAAGTAGCCTGGTGTGGAGTGGGATGGAGAGAAGAGAAGCTAAAGGTGAAGGGGTGTGGGGAGTAAGTAGCCTGTTGTGGAGTGGGATGGAGAGATGAGAAGCTAAAGGTGAAGGGGTGTGGGGAGTAAGTAGCCTGTTGTGGAGTGGGATGGAGAGAAGAGATGCTAAAGGTTTAATGTGTGTGGGGAGGAATGGGAATCTGTATAATCGCATTAATGCTTAATTCAGTCAAACAGAAAACTGGTGGTTTGGGTGTAGCTTTATAACCTCGTCTATTTTTGAATGTCCCACTTGGGACCAAATAGTCATTTAAAAAATAACTTTAAAAAAGTTTTTACGTTTACCCTACTTCAGTGTTTATTTGTATTGTATTATTTTTTTCATTACCATTCTTACCTCGTCAGATATGACGGAAGTTACAGGCCCTGCCGTTTGATTAAAAGAGTAGGATACATTTTGTTCCTGAAACAGGGAAAAACAGAACTTCTTGTCAAACATTATCAAACAGACAGATTTTTCACTGACATCAGACGTGAATCCAGCATAAATTCAGTAGCCTACTTATTGGTCTGATCTTAACTGAATATGAGGAAAATTATAACTGAGTTCTGACTTAGTATAAAGGTAAAGATAAATAAAAAGTAACGTAGGCGGATACATATTGACGGTTCAGCATTAATATCCGTGGATTTATTTTGAGCTGATCTATTTCTTAATTGTATTGACGTATCTTTATTAAACACTGTCCATATTAAATCAGACAGTCAGTCCGTGATTCTGTCTGAAAAGTTTCCGATGTAATATTCCGGTGTAAGTCCATTAATAAAGTTATTTTTAAGAAAATAATTCTGACACTTTTGAAACAAATAGATGTTACCACACGGCAATAATAGGCATATAAAAGCCTTGAGATTTATGGATAGAATAACAGTTATGTTAGACACGATGAGCCTTGTGTGGACAGTGAGGTCAGAATGAAAATTTCTCTCTCATATGAAGCAGTTTTGATTTGTGATCAAATGTAATGTGGGAATAATGTATCTACAGAACGTAGCATGTTATTGTTACAGATTCTGCGTTGTCCGCCCATTTTAGGCGATATAAGAACTAAGAAATGATCCTACATTGATTACTATGTCAAAGTGGGTGGTCAGTTCTTAAATGGTGTGGTCATTAATTCAAGTGTTAAGCATTCAATATTCGTTGTGGTCTTTTATTCATTGACATATGGCTCAAAATAGCTTTGGCCTACACGCTAAACAGATGTCTAAACGGTGGGCTAATTTATTTGCATAATTTGCAATCCAATCCAAACTAGTTTCAATCCACCGACCGAGTGGTATTTCAGTCGTAATGAGCTCGCCTACTTCGCAGCAATTTGGCCTCTTATCACGCATTGAATTGAGTTGCATTTAGACATTCTTTTGTACCACTAGATGGCAGTATTTATCTGTACATGTAGGCCTATCCTGAGCAGTGTCTACCAAGCACTGACTGGAAGTGTCCTAACTTTCAATGTTGTGTCCTGGTTCAGTCACCTGTCTGTGAGGAGCAAAGCCAAGCTCTACAGAGTAGTAAACCAGGGAATCTAATTTACTGGCTACAAACAGACCCAGCCCACAGAGCACCATGCAAAAGCAGTGAACAGAATAGCCATCAAAATCCTGAATGACGCTTCCCACCCCCTTCTTATCTCTTTTGAGACGATGCCCTCTGGGCGAAGGTTCAGAGTCCCCCGTGCACAGAAGTGCTGTTATAAAATATTATTTATCCCCACTGCCACTGCCAGCTCAACTGCAGTTAAAGTAGGAACCTGTGGACATTAACATTTAACTGTCTACTTTTTTAATCTTCGTGTGTTGTCTTTATGTGAGCTATGCACTTTGCCAAATACATATTTCCATTATTTTCCTGCATTAATGGACAATAATGTTTTTTAATCTGAATATTGAACATTCTGAGTGAAACATTTTTAGGATGTTTGTCAGGATGTTGATGGGAGGTTAAAAATGGTTTTCTCAAGAACGTCCCCGTAACATTGCATGCTAACAAAGATGGAACGGACTGACTGCAATGTTTTTACAACGTTGTTGGACATTGTTGATGGAAAGTTACAAAATGTTTAAAAAAATGTTTGTTTAACATTACATGTTAATTGCAGATAAATTGTGCATGTACTTGCTACTAGAATAAACTGCTTGACATATTGGGCATGTACTTTTCTAATCAGTTGATAAGGCTAAGATCTCTTTTACTAGTACAAAAAATGCCTGATTTCTGAATACGTTGTAAATCGGCTTTGCTTTAATCACAAGGATGCGAGATGTTGGCATCATGAGGACACATTTTCAATCCTGACGTGTCAATCAAAAAACACTAGTGGAAGGACTCGTCAATCTTCGCTGAGCCAGATTCTCCACACGCTGTACCAATCCCATCAATACGGTAAGGGAAATAACCCTGGTATAACTTACTCCAATGTATTTTTATACAAACTTGATCATGTTGGGGAATAAATTATGCATCGATGCTTTAGGAAAATTATAATATTGTGTTAACACTAGCTATCCAGCTAACAATTTTGATTCCAAGAACGTTCCCCAAACATTCCTGTTATGGTTATGGGAACATTATCTTGGAATGTTTTGGGAGTGCTTTTTATGGCAAGTTTTTTAAACGTTTTCAGAATGTTTTTTAGTTTTTTCCAAAGTTATAAGAACATTCTTCAAATACATTTTGGGAGTGTTTTGACAACATTATTATAAGGTTTTTACAAAACATGCTTCGAATGTTTTCACTCGCTAGTTTTTTTTATGTTCCTAGAACATTTTTTTATAAAGTTCTTCATTCTTGGATGTTTTTTTGTGGCAAGTTTTTAAAATGTTGCTGGAATGTTTTATCTTAGGTTCTATGGATGTTCTGTGAACGTGTTCTGAGAATGTTCTTTGATATTGGTTTTAATAGTTACCTTCATGTCATTTCACCGAAAACTTCCTCATTCCATTGAACATTTGTTTAAATACTTTAAATACAACATTATGTTTGTAAAAGGTCTACTTAAATCATGAATAAACATTTTTACACCCATCTACCTCAAACCTGACTAGACCTACACAATAACATGACACTAGTACACAATAGGTTAGAAAATGAATCGCTGCTTTTATTTAGTCAAAAGACCATACAAGGGGCATCACTCATGAAACGTGAGCAGAACTAATTTGTGTGTAAATCGTTCCTATTAGCAATTTTGTATGTATTTTGGCATTCATCAATGTTTTCGTATCTGAGTTTTGTTCGTAGCCTACGTGCAATCAAACTACACCTGCTCAGGACCATGCGTACCACGTTCTTAAATTCAAAATGCCGCTAAATGCGGTTTATGAATATCAATTAAAACATTAATTTATTTTTGTTTTCTGTTAAATTCACAAGACTGAGGGGTCGATTAGTTCTAGTACTGAGATCCCAAATAAGGGGCGTTAGTTTGTGTGCTCAGCCACGTTATCATTTCACACTTTGTGGTGATCAACTAAGAGTCATCGGGCCTCATTCATCAAACGATCATAAATATGTGTGGAAATTAATGTACGAAACAAGTTTGTATGAAGAACGTATGCCGGATTCATCAAACCATGTGGAAAAGGCCGATCTTTTTATTTATTTTTTTGCATTTTGTGCGTATGTTCATACATTCTGATTTATCGGTGGCCTGGTGGGACCCACAGCTTCATTCTGTGGGGGAGCTCAGTTGGAGTGGGACCCACAGCTTCATTCTGAGGGGAAGTTCAGTTGGAGTGGGACCCACAGCTTCATTCTGAAGGGAAGCTCAGTTGGAGTGGGACCCAGAGCTTCATTCAGAGGGGAAGCTCAGTTGGAGTGGGACCCACAGCTTCATTCTGAGGGGAAGCTCAGTTGGAGTGGGACCCACAGCTTCATTCTGAGGGGAAGTTCAGTTGGAGAGGGACCCACAGCTTCATTCTGAAGGGAAGCTCAGTTGGAGTGGGACCCAGAGCTTCATTCTGAGGGGAAGCTCAGTTGGAGTGGGTCCCACAGCTTCATTCTGAGGGGAAGCTCAGTTGGAGTGGGACCCACAGCTTCATTCTGAGGGGAAGCTCAGTTGGAGTGGGACCCACAGCTTCATTCTGAAGGGAAGCTCAGTTGGAGTGGGACCCAGAGCTTCATTCTGAGGGGGAGCTCAGTTGGAGTGGGACCCACAGCTTCATTCTGAGGGGAAGCTCAGTTGGAGTGGGACCCACAGCTTCATTCTGAGGGGAAGCTCAGTTGGAGTGGGACCCACAGCCTCATTCTGAGGGGAAGCTCAGTTGGAGTGGGACCCACAGCTTCATTCTGAGGGGAAGCTCAGTTGGAGTGGGACCCACAGCTTCATTCTGAAGGGAAGCTCAGTTGGAGTGGGACCCAGAGCTTCATTCTGAGGGGAAGCTCAGTTGGAGTGGGACCCACAGCCTCATTCTGAGGGGAAGCTCAGTTGGAGTGGGACCAACAGCCTCATTCTGAGGGGAAGCTCAGTTGGAGTGGGATCCACAGCTTCATTCTGAGGGGAAGCTCAGTTGGAGTGGGACCCACAGCTTCATTCTGAGGGGAAGCTCAGTTGGAGTGGGACCCACAGCCTCATTCTGAGGGGAAGCTCAGTTGGAGTGGGACCCACAGCTTCATTCTGAGGGGAAGCTCAGTTGGAGTGGGACCCACAGCTTCGTTCTGAGGGGAAGCTCAGTTGGAGTTGGACCCACAGCCTCATTCTGAGGGGAAGCTCAGTTGGAGTGGGACCCACAGCCTCATTCTGAGGGGAAGCTCAGTTGGAGTGGGACCCAGAGCTTCATTCTGAGGGGAAGCTCAGTTGGAGTGGGACCCACAGCTTCATTCTGAGGGGAAGCTCAGTTGGAGTGGGACCCACAGCTTCATTCTGAGGGGAAGCTCAGTTGGAGTGGGACCCACAGCCTCATTCTGAGGGGAAGCTCAGTTGGAGTGGGACCCACAGCCTCATTCTGAGGGGAAGCTCAGTGTGAGTGGGACCCACAGCTTCGTTCTGAGGGGAAGCTCAGTTGGAGTTGGACCCACAGCCTCATTCTGAGGGGAAGCTCAGTTGGAGTGGGACCCACAGCCTCATTCTGAGGGGAAGCTCAGTTGGAGTGGGACCCAGAGCTTCATTCTGAGGGGAAGCTCAGTTGGAGTGGGACCCACAGCTTCATTCTGAGGGGAAGCTCAGTTGGAGTGGGACCCACAGCTTCATTCTGAGGGGAAGTTCAGTTGGAGAGGGACCCACAGCTTCATTCTGAAGGGAAGCTCAGTTGGAGTGGGACCCAGAGCTTCATTCTGAGGGGAAGCTCAGTTGGAGTGGGACCCACAGTTTCATTCTGAGGGGAAGCTCAGTTGGAGTGGGACCCACAGCTTCATTCTGAGGGAAAGCTCAGTTGGAGTGGGACCCACAGCTTCGTTCTGAGGGGAAGCTCAGTTGGAGTGGGACACACAGCTTCGTTCTGAGGGGAAGCTCAGTTGGAGTTGGACCCACAGCCTCATTATGAGGGGAAGCTCAGTTGGAGTGGGACCCACAGCTTCATTCTGAGGGGAAGCTCAGTTGGAGTGGGACCCACAGCTTCATTCTGAGGGGAAGCTCAGTTGGAGTGGGACCCACAGCTTCATTCTGAGGGGAAGCTCAGTTGGAGTGGGACCCACAGCTTCATTCTGAGGGGAAGCTCAGTTGGAGTGGGACCCACAGCTTCATTCTGAGGGGAAGCTCAGTTGGAGTGGGACCCACAGCTTCATTCTGAGGGGAAGCTCAGTTGGAGTGGGACCCACAGCTTCATTCTGAGGGGAAGCTCAGTTGGAGTGGGACCCACAGCCTCATTCTGAGGGGAAGCTCAGTTGGAGTGGGACCCACAGCTTCATTCTGAGGGGAAGCTCAGTTGGAGTGGGACCCACAGCTTCATTCTGAGGGGAAGCTCAGTTGGAGTGGGACCCACAGCTTCATTCTGAGGGGAAGCTCAGTTGGAGTGGGACCCACAGCTTCATTCTGAGGGGAAGCTCAGTTGGAGTGGGACCCACAGCTTCATTCTGAGGGGAAGCTCAGTTGGAGTGGGACCCACAGCTTCATTCTGAGGGGAAGCTCAGTTGGAGTGGGACCCACAGCTTCATTCTGAGGGGAAGCTCAATTGGAGTGGGACCCACAGCTTCATTCTGAGGGGAAGTTCAGTTGGAGTGGGACCCAGAGCTTCATTCTGAGGGGAAGCTCAGTTGGAGTGGGACCCACAGCTTCATTCTGAGGGGAAGCTCAGTTGGAGTGGGACCCACAGCTTCATTCTGAGGGGAAGCTCATTTGGAGTGGGACCCACAGCTTCATTCTGAGGGGAAGCTCAGTTGGAGTTGGACCCACAGCTTCATTCTGAGGGGAAGCTCAGTTGGAGTGGGACCCACAGCTTCATTCTGAGGGGAAGCTCAGTTGGAGTTGGACCCACAGCCTCATTCTGAGGGGAAGCTCAGTTGGAGTGGGACCCACAGCCTCATTCTGAGAGGAAGCTCAGTTGGAGTGGGACCCACAGCCTCATTCTGAGGGGAAGCTCAGTTGGAGTGGGACCCACAGCTTCATTCTGAGGGGAAGCTCAGTTGGAGTGGGACCCACAGCTTCATTCTGAGGGGAAGCTCAGTTGGAGTTGGACCCACAGCCTCATTCTGAGGGGAAGCTCAGTTGGAGTGGGACCCACAGCTTCATTCTGAGGGGAAGCTCAGTGTGAGTGGGACCCACAGCTTCATTCTGAGGGGAAGCTCAGTTGGAGTGCGATCCACAGCCTCATTCTGAGGGGAAGCTCCGTTGGAGTGGGACCCACAGCTTCATTCTGAGGGGAAGCTCAGTTGGAGTGGGACCCACAGCCTCATTATGAGGGGAAGCTCAGTTGGAGTGCGATCCACAGCCTCATTCTGAGGGGAAGCTCAGTTGGAGTGGGACCCACAGCCTCATTCTGAGGGGAAGCTCAGTTGGAGTGGGACCAACAGCCTCATTCTGAGGGGAAGCTCAGTTGGAGTGGGACCCACAGCCTCATTCTGAGGGGAAGCTCAGTTGGAGTGGGACCAACAGCCTCATTCTGAGGGGAAGCTCAGTTGGAGTGGGACCCACAGCCTCATTCTGAGGGGAAGCTCAGTTGGAGTGGTACCCACAGCTTCATTCTGAGGGGAAGCTCAGTTGGAGTGGGACCCACAGCCTCATTCTGAGGGGAAGCTCAGTTGGAGTGGGACCCACAGCCTCATTCTGAGGGGAAGCTCAGTTGGAGTGGGACCCACAGCCTCATTCTGAGGGGAAGCTCAGTTGGAGTGGGACCCACAGCCTCATTCTGAGGGGAAGCTCAGTTGGAGTGGGACCCACAGCCTCATTTGGAGGGGAAGCTCAGTTGGAGTGGGACCCACAGCTTCATTCTGAGGGGAAGCTCAGTTGGAGTGGGACCCACAGCCTCATTCTGAGGGGAAGCTCAGTTGGAGTGGGACCCACAGCTTCATTCTGAGGGGAAGCTCAGTTGGAGTGGGACCCACAGCTTCATTCTGAGGGGAAGCTCAGTTGGAGTGGGACCCACAGCCTCATTCTGAGGGGAAGCTCAGTTGGAGTGGGACCCACAGCTTAATTCTGAGGGGAAGCTCAGTTGGAGTGGGACCCACGGCTTCATTCTGAGGGGAAGCTCAGTTGGAGTGGGACCGACGGCTTCATTCTGAGGGGAAGCTCAGTTGGAGTGGGACCCACAGCTTCATTCTGAGGGGAAGCTCAGTTGGAGTGGGACCCACAGCTTCATTCTGAGGGGAAGCTCAGTTGGAGTGGACCCACGGCTTCATTCTGTGGGGAAGCTCAGTTGGAGTGGGACCCACAGCTTCATTCTGAGGGGAAGCTCAGTTGGAGTGGGACCCACAGCTTCATTCTGAGGGGAAGCTCAGTTGGAGTGGACCCACGGCTTCATTCTGTGGGGAAGCTCAGTTGGAGTGGGACCCACAGCTTCATTCTGAGGGGAAGCTCAGTTGGAGTGGGACCCACAGCTTCATTCTGAGGGGAAGCTCAGTTGGAGTGGACCCACGGCTTCATTCTGTGGGGAAGCTCAGTTGGAGTGGGACCCACGGCTTCATTCTGAGGGGAAGCTCAGTTGGAGTGGGACCCACAGCTTCATTCTGAGGGGAAGCTCAGTTGGAGTGGGACCCACAGCTTCATTCTGAGGGGAAGCTCAGTTGGAGTGGGACCCACAGCCTCATTCTGAGGGGAAGCTCAGTTGGAGTGGGACCCACAGCTTCATTCTGAGGGGAAGCTCAGTTGGAGTGGGACCCACGGCTTCATTCTGAGGGGAAGCTCAGTTGGAGTGGGACCCACAGCTTCATTCTGAGGGGAAGCTCAGTTGGAGTGGGACCCACAGCTTCATTCTGAGGGGAAGCTCAGTTGGAGAGGGACCCACAGCTTCATTCTGAGGGGAAGCTCAGTTGGAGTGGGACCCACAGCTTCATTCTGAGGGGAAGCTCAGTTGGAGTTCTTGACTGATTATAACTAAAAAAAAAATTGCTTTTTCTGGGCCATTTTGACTTTTCGATTTTCGACAATTCGCAATTTCCATATATGGCAATTCATGGGTGTGGATTTATGCTAATCGCAAACTGTCATTTAAGATGAATCGGAATTAATGAATGTACACACAGAATACAAAAAAATCTGCCTTTCCCACACAGTTTGAGGAATCCGCCGTAAGTCTTTTATACCAACTTATTTATTTGGGCATATTTTATGAATGAGGCCCATTGATTGTAAGTAAACTCAGCAGTGAACGGAGCATGGTGAGTGGCCTATTTCTAATGCATAAAGATGTTTACTTATTATAGTTAGCTTAAAGGGATATTTCACTTTGGTGTAACTGATGTCATTTTGTGCAGCCTACCTCACATAGGTTGAATACTATCAACATCAGCTGTCCCTGTGACCGTTAACAGCATACCACACATAGGGTGAATACTAGCAACATCAGCTGTCCCTGCTGACCGTTAACAGCATACCACACATAGGGTGAATACTAGCAACATCAGCTGTCCCTGTGACCGTTAACAGCATACCCCACATAGGGTGAATACTAGCAACATCAGCTGTCCCTGCTGACCGTTAACAGCATACCACACATAGGGTGAATACTAGCAACATCAGCTGTCCCTGCTGACCGTTAACAGCATACCACACATAGGGTGAATACTAGCAACATCAGCTGTCCCTGTGACCGTTAACCGCATACCCCACATAGGGTGAATACTAGCAACATCAGCTGTCCCTGCTGACCGTTAACAGCATACCCCACATAGGGTGAATACTAGCAACATCAGCTGTCTCTGTGACCATTAACAGCATACCCCACATAGGGTGAATACTAGCAACATCAGCTGTCTCTGTGACCGTTAACAGCATACCCCACATAGGGTGAATACTAGCAACATCAGCTGTCCCTGTGACCGTTAACAGCATACCCCACATAGGGTGAATACTAGCAACATCAGCTGTCCCTGTGACCGTTAACAGCATACCCCACATAGGGTGAATACTAGCAACATCAGCTGTCCCTGCTGACCGTTAACGGCATACCCCACATAGGGTGAATACTAGCAACATCAGCTGTCCCTGTGACCGTTAACAGCATACCCCACATAGGGTGAATACTATCAACATCAGCTGTCCCTGTGACCGTTAACAGCATACCACACATAGGGTGAATACTAGCAACATCAGCTGTCCCTGCTGACCGTTAACAGCATACCACACATAGGGTGAATACTAGCAACATCAGCTGTCCCTGTGACCGTTAACAGCATACCCCACATAGGGTGAATACTAGCAACATCAGCTGTCCCTGCTGACCGTTAACAGCATACCCCACATAGGGTGAATACTAGCAACATCAGCTGTCTCTGTGACCGTTAACAGCATACCCCACATAGGGTGAATACTAGCAACATCAGCTGTCCCTGTGACCGTTAACAGCATACCCCACATAGGGTGAATACTAGCAACATCAGCTGTCCCTGTGACCGTTAACAGCATACCCCACATAGGGTGAATACTAGCAACATCAGCTGTCCCTGTGACCGTTAACAGCATACCCCACATAGGGTGAATACTAGCAACATCAGCTGTCCCTGCTGACCGTTAACGGCATACCCCACATAGGGTGAATACTAGCAACATCAGCTGTCCCTGTGACCGTTAACAGCATACCTCGCATAGGTTGAATACTATCAACATCAGCTGTCCCTGTGACCGTTAACAGCATACCACACATAGGGTGAATACTAGCAACATCAGCTGTCCCTGCTGACCGTTAACGGCATACCACATAGGGTGAATACTAGCAACATCAGCTGTCCCTGTGACCGTTAACAGCATACCCCACATAGGGTGAATACTAGCAACATCAGCTGTCCCTGCTGACCGTTAACAGCATACCCCACATAGGGTGAATACTAGCAACATCAGCTGTCTCTGTGACCGTTAACAGCATACCCCACATAGGGTGAATACTAGCAACATCAGCTGTCTCTGTGACCGTTAACAGCATACCCCACATAGGGTGAATACTAGCAACATCAGCTGTCCCTGTGACCGTTAACAGCATACCCCACATAGGGTGAATACTAGCAACATCAGCTGTCCCTGTGACCGTTAACAGCATACCCCACATAGGGTGAATACTAGCAACATCAGCTGTCCCTGCTGACCGTTAACGGCATACCCCACATAGGGTGAATACTAGCAACATCAGCTGTCCCTGTGACCGTTAACAGCATACCCCACATAGGGTGAATACTAGCAACATCAGCTGTCCCTGCTGACCGTTAACGGCATACCCCACATAGGGTGAATACTAGCAACATCAGCTGTCTCTGTGACCGTTAACAGCATACCCCACATAGGGTGAATACTAGCAACATCAGCTGTCCCTGCTGACCGTTAACGGCATACCCCACATAGGGTGAATACTAGCACCATCAGCTGTCCCTGTGACCGATAACAGCATACCCTACATAGGGTGAATACTAGCAACATCAGCTGTCCCTTCTGACTGTTAGCAGCATACCCCACACAGGGTGAATACTAGCAACATCAGCTGTCTCTGTGACCGTTAACGGCATCGCTGTTCCTCCCAGTTATCAGGCTCCGCATTCACTCCCATTCATTTTCAGGACCTCACCGAAAGTAATCGGTTTTAAGCACTATTTTTAAATCTTGACACTGTATGATTTTGCCTAATTTGTAGGAATTAAATAGTAAACATGCAATAAACATAATGCAATGTTTTCAAAAGTTCTGTACCAACCTTTCTTTCAAAGGTGTTGTGTGGGGTCATTTGTGGGATAGCTGTATAAAATGTAAGAAAATATACAAGCTTATTTAGTTTTTATCTCAAATTTTTTGTAGGTAATTCTGGTGTCACTTTACAGGGTTTAAAGTTCACAAACCTTCACTTACCTCAGGATTTAAAATAAGATCTTTCATCACAATTTTTTTATATTTAGGGATAAAAAGCTCATCAATTGGGAGTCACACAAAATAGAAAAAGTTTTCTATTACAATTGTTTTGTGTTAGTGCCAACATTTGGGGTCAATTTGACTCCAAACATGAATATTTCTCCTCTTTAGCTTGTTAGGTTCAGCTTGTTAGCTTTGGTTACAAAAAAAAGAAGCTGTTATGCAGATATTCATGGGTGATTCATGATTGTATTCAGCTATATTTTGGATTAATAGACGGATAATAATTCAATTATTAGTAATTTGGGGGTCCATTAGAGCAGGGGTTTTCAAAGTGGGGGCCGCCAGGGGCCGCCAGGGGGGCCAATTGGAAGGGAGAGGAAAATGGAAAATGCTAAAAAAATAAAATAATAATAATAATACATTTCAATTCAATTCATAAGATTATTGTGCCGGTTTAAAATAAGATATAAATAGTTATAAATCTTTTCATATCAAAATGAGGTTTTTGCCTTGCACTTCTTTCAATCACAGCCAAAAACTAACCGTCTGCCTGTCAGTCAAAGCATGACGTTGAGCTGCCAATGGCCCGATTATGGAATCAAAATTGGGTCAAAAGTATTGTGTTGTGTATTAAGAAGCTGTATTTTAGATTTTTTTATATTTGCCAGTGTAATTTTAAAGCCATTTCGCAATAGGGGGGCCTGTGGCCTGTGACTGTGGCCCATTGCTCCACAGGGTGATGCACAATTGGTGTCTAGGGTATGGGAGAGTTCAGTCGGACAGGGATCTGCGTTTCATTGCTCTTGGGGAACCCCTGCTGGCTGATAAGGGCGCTCGTCAGACTGAATGCGACTCTGCCGCACATGAAAGGTCCGCCTCTGACGCTGCTCTGTGCAAGCTTAGCTGCGGTCTGCGACGTGAAAACAAGCAGCTGGAGGGCTGTAGGCCAGCAAGTGTTTCAGTGGAGGACCGTGGGTGTCCCAGCTCTCCTGAATTGGTCAGGTGGTTGGAACATGACTGCGGTTGCAGACAGTTGCACACAGTTGCACATTCCAGATTGGGGTAGGAATTGAGATATATACAGCCCCGGGTTGGGCAGGAAGTTTAAATTCGAAGAAAATTGCAATCAACAAATTATCCGCAGTGGCAACATTTTGGCACTGACTAGGTGGAGTGGAGTGATTATTATTTTGAGCTGGAGAGAGAGAACTTGCATAAGACCAACATCCAGACAAAGACCACGTTTATATGTTTAAAACCATTAGATCAAGACTCCATTTAACATGCATTACTGCAAGTGTCTATATCCAGAAATACAGTGCCCTCCACTATTATGGTAAAGATGAGTATGTTCTTCGATGAGTATGCTCACGGCCGTACCACACTGAAAACACCCGATCTCATCTGAACTCGGAAGCTAAGCAGTGTTGGGCCTGGTTAGTAGTTGGAAGCGAGACCGACTAGCAACACCAGGTGCTTTGAGGAATGAAAGAGTGAATGGTGTTGGATAGGACTGGGACTTGAGTTTGGATAGCGGATTGGATTTGGTTGCACCCGGAAGATGTTGGTGAAGTAAGATGAGTTATTGAAGTGTAGGATAGATTTAAAGGTTATGTGTCGATTAAGAGAATATGAATGGTGGTGTTAAAAATAATAAATAAATAAAAAAGTAAAGATGAGTAGAAAGGGTTATAAAAAATTCACCGTTTGGTGAAGTAGCTTAATCTCACACTGAAGACATGAGAAAAACCAACCTTTAATTCCAGTAAATTTATTATGAGAATAAAAAATCCCTCATCATGAAATAATAATTTTTAACTAAACCATGTGTGCCACAATTATTGGCACCCCTGCATTTGTATATATAATAAAGTAATCATTTTAAATATTTGGTCGCATGTCCTTTGCATGCCATGACTTCCTGATGTCTGTGACTCAACAACATCAAAGACTCTTGATATCTTATTTATACAAGCGATATATAGTATACAAGCGATACTATAACATCTCTGCATTTGAATGGATCTCTATTGGAATTGGGGGGTGGGACAAGATTTAGCTGTAAATTACACTGGAACAGTATGGAACACATGGTTGGCTAAATAGCTCTAAGTCATCAAGGGACTGACGTATCAAGCAAGCCTTAAACCATCACTCTGCTGCCAGAAATACAGTAGATATGGATAGATAACTTGAAGGGTTTCTTCTCCTGACTTGTTTTTCCATAGAGTTCAATAGGAAAATAGTGATCCATCCATATCTACTGCATATCTGGCAGATAAGTAACCCTTTTTACTTATCTTTACCAGGGGTGCCAATAATAGTGGAGGGCACTATATTAGCTCCTGATCTACCGACTACCTTATGTCCTGCACTTAGGTGTCTCTGATGGCGGGCCAGATCTTGGAGATTCTGAAGGAACTGACAAAACCCATTCAGGGTTCCCCTTTAGACTACAACTGTCCCATTCAGGGTTCCCCTTTAGACTACAACTGTCCCATTCAGGGTTCCCCTCCAGACCACAGCTGCCCCATCCAGGGTTCCCCTCCAGACCACAGCTGCCCCATTCAGGGTTCCCCTCCAGACCACAGCTACCCCATTCAGGGTTCCCCTTTAGACTACAACTGTCCCATTCAGGGTTCCCCTCCAGACCACAGCTGCCCCATTCAGGGTTCCCCTCCAGACCACAGCTGCCCCATTCAGGGTTCCTCTTTAGACTACAACTGTCCCATTCAGGGTTCCCCTTTAGACTACAACTGCCCCATTCAGGGTTCCCCTTTAGACTACAACTGTCCCATTCAGGGTTCCCCTCCAGACCACAGCTGCCCCATTCAGGGTTCCCCTCCAGACCACAGCTGCCCCATTCAGGGTTACCCTCCAGACCACAGCTGCCCCATTCAGGGTTCCCCTCCAGACCACAGCTGCCCCATTCAGAAGAATGGGGTCCCCTCCAGACCAGACAGGGAAGTTTGTTATCCAATCAGCAGCGAGCTCCTTTCTGTAAGTCAGCATGTAGCCTTGTCTCCGCTTGCTGAAATATGGAATCCAGGTTTATCGAGACGGGTGAGGACACAAGCGGCAGCTTATTTAACCTCTTGGTGCAAATGGCATATTTGGTCAATCTTGGGGGTACTCTGTTTAAGGCTTTATAACTCCAGGTGTGAGCATCACATAAACTTGGTAAATGGCTTAAATGAAACAAAACCGGTGTACCATTTTTTGTACAAACTTTGATTTGTTTATTTTCATAATTTAAGTCAAAATAAAGTGCCGGAAATGCAAGCAAAACTTTGCAAAAAATGCAACAAAATTTATATTTCTTCAAAATACTGAGAGCTACATAAGTGAAACAGGTAAAACTACACATTTCCTGGATCATAAACTCCTTGTCCACAAGCATTCAATAATCGCAGGGTGATATACAGAACTACTAAAGATCTATGACACGAAATGTAAGCAGTGTAGCCTGATGTACCCAGGGTCTCCAAACCTATCCAAATTGGCTAAAATGTGAATAGCTGTAAATCTTAAACTAATCATACATTTCAGTGCAAATCAACCGTTTTGACTCATTTAACTCACCTTGTTATCATTTTCATGTGGGAATTATTTTGGATCAGTACAGGGGGGTGGATATCTAGGTGTCTAATAACCTACCCAAAACCTCTCCGAGAAATTATTAAAAAGCCTTTTGTCCTTTATAAAGCATATACATTTTACCTTACGATCACTTAATGGATGAAAACATTGATATTGCACAGTTTCAGTTCAGTGTTTGATGCCAAGTGTGCCATTTTTGCACCATTATCCTTCATATACTGCTTCATCCTGTGCGGTGCCTTCGTGGCCAATATGCACTCATCAATGGCATGGTCTTCAGTTTGCTGTAAGGATCTGGTCCTGCAGTGGCTTCACTCTGAACAGTAGAGGGCACTGCTGGAGTGGCAGAGGTGGAGGGTCAAGCATGTTATAGGAACAAATTACATAATGCAGAAGCATTATAACACTGTGGTACACACAGCTAAATATGAAATCATTCACTCTTGTACTTCAGTAAACACTTTCTTCTGTATGCTACATTATGTTATCTTTTGTTGCATGCTCTAGGATGGCATTACTCTGTAGTGTGTTTCACAACTGTTGCTTATTTATTTTATTTATTTATGTTACATTCATCTTGCACACATCTGGACACAGTACATTTGAATACATATTTTCCATTCCCTAAGTGAAAAGCATCACCCATGGATATACTAATGCCCCATAGAGTACATTATGCACAAATAAATTACAATACAATAAAATAATATCGGAAAACACTACCAATGTTCTAGCTTCACGGCAAATCGAGGCATAAAATAAACTCCTCAAAATAAGTTTGGAAACGTTATTTCGGTCGATTATTCCTCCCCTTTAATAATACCAATTGGTATTGTATTTTATATTGTTGGAAAGCCTGATTAGTCACCTTTACAACGAGGTACAACTTGTAAGGATCATGCATTCGTGGAATGAGCAACACAGCTAACCGTGTGGGTAGCGGCCCAAAAAAATGTGCCAAAATCCCCTGCAATATTCTTCTGTTGGTATTCACTCTCGTTTTGAGCTTCAAGTGCTGGCAGGTGTATGCCAGTCACAGGTGTGTGACCAGGCTGGTGACCAGCATGAGGAGGAGGTGCCAAGCTGTTGTGGCTGCGTATGGATCTTCCACACGCTACTGAGGTCCCTGACAGTGTAAAATGAATAAAGTGTAGAAATGGCCAATATGTGTTGTTTTTTCCTTATTACTGTGGGAGAGTGCAATCATCCAGTCCACCAAGCAACTCAAAACGAGAGTGAATACCAACAGAAGAATATTGCAGGGGATTTTGTCACATTTTTTTGGCCCGCTACCCACACGGTTAGCTGTGTTGCTCATTCCACGAATGCACGATCCTTACAAGTTGTACCTCGTTGTAAAGGTGACTAATCAGGCTTTCCAACGATATAAAATACAATACCAATTGGTATTATTAAAGGGGAGGAATAATCGACCGAAATAACGTTTCCAAACTTTTTTTGAGGAGTTTATAACGTACGACTGAGCAACCAAACAGAACAGCGCTAAAATACTCAATTTCATTGTGAATGCTATGAATTCTAACAAAGCAGGCCACCACGAGCCACTACGGGAACGGCACGAACACAATATCAATACATTACAGTTATTTGGCAGAGGCGTTTATCCAAAGCGACGTACAATAAGTGCATATTGAATGAAGCTAAGTCACGAAAGCGCTACTTTCTCACAACGTAGAAGCTATCGCTAGTACTCAACAGAAAACAGTCAGCTATACATTCTAAGCGATGAGATAGCTAAACCAAATAGAAAATTAAAAATAAACGGAAAGAACGTACTATATAATTTGACTTATACATGTAGTTATTCAAGGTGGAGTCTGAAAAAGTGTGTTTTCAAATATGTTCAGCATTATTAGCAGGCTAACAGTGGTCTATTACGACCGATGCAAATACAAAAATAACGACAATATAGCACGCAGTGGAAAAACGAATGTATATAATCAAAATATTACAAGCAGTAATACTTACATGTCGAGGAGGATATCTTCCCCATATTGATAGGCACCTCTTCCACAGAATCTATGCTACAGGGATTAGAAGAATCTCTGTTGTTGTCCTCTTCTGACCGACTTCGGGGGAAAACTACTAAAAAGTCACATCAAAGTTGCGCGCCGTTTTATAGCGTAACACCAATTGCGTCATACCAAATGCGTCATCTACGCATGCCTGCGTAAAATTGTCGTGATATAACAAGTATTGCAGTTACGCTCGCCCTTAAATAGTTAATCCAAGCTTTCATTTACACATGTAAATTACTTTTGGGAAGCTTGTCGTGCCTTCTATTGGATAAAACAATTGTCGATCAAACCAGAATAAAATTGCAAGCGTCACAGCCGTGCAATCAGGAAGGGGGTGTTACGCAGAGCTAGTTTCGTTTGTCTAATAGTGTTCCAATGCGCTGTGTATTTTTCAAACGGATTGTCCAAGACAATAAATGACCACGGAATCTTGAAAGGGACATATCTACGCTTAAATCCACAGGAGGATTGCACACGAATTCCATATTTAATAGCAGATATTGATAGTAGAATGGCATTGTATGATTTCACTTGTTTATGTCGGTATTGATTGAGCAGCGATTTGCACCGCTGTATTTGCATACGGTCGGGCTATTGGTGGGTTTATCTGGTTGCTGGACGGAATTCTGATATTATATGATGAATACATATATTTATGAACTCCCAACATAGACGCTATTGCCCACTATGTCACGCATGGGTAGGTATAGGCTGGGTGGGGAGTGCTTGTTAAATGGACTTGCTACGGAAAGATAGTGACACTTAGAAACTACGCATTGGCCAGAAATAGTCGCGAATCGTCTACCAATAAAGTTAAAATACCGCGTTTGGGTTTTCCACTAATAGTTTGGCTGCAGGAGCAACGCGTGTCTCAGTTGCGTAAAACTGTCTCGCATGTGAGACAAAATAGACTATCTGCACTAAGGGGTTACCAAGCTTTTTTAACTTAGAAAAGTTGCAATTCCTTTCATTGTTGTTATTGCATAAGTTCTTTAAATCAAGGCTGTTGTATAATAATGAATTATGTTCAATGTTATGCTTAAATGCTTAATATTCATTGTCATTATTTATATACTTTATATATTTATATATTTATTTATAAGTTATTATTTATTTTTCAAAGCTGTTTTGAAAGGAACACTTCCAAGTTGAAATATGGCATCCATTCCTGTAACAGTGATTTTTATTTTTGTTTAGATTTTCTTTCAGGCCTGGTTGTGCACATCTAAAAACCCCTAAACAGACAGAAAAAGTGGTGCCATATTGGCATGGTCAGCTTCAGCACACAATCTGCAATTTATATTATTTAAATTTTTTTGTTCACCCTGTAAATTCAAGACTTAAAACAAAATAATCACAAGAAGAGAGTGAATGAATACGCTGCATTTATTGCATAGAAATGAGCTGTGTAACCTATGCCACATGATAATTAAGACTCCACAATTGCATGCTGGACATCTTTAACAATGTTACAAAAATGTTACAGAAAATCCAATAAAAAAAGATAAGCTCAAAAATTAAAAAAATTAAAGTGCCAGGAAGTTGCTGAGTCGACTTATTTCTTAAGCATTGCTATTGGAGGAAAAGATTAGGGACACCTACCATTACTTTGCAGCTTTACCTTATGCCCAGTGGCCAGGAACATTTACCTCGGGGGTCCACAGGGTGGCACACTCTAGCTTTGGGGGCCAACATTCATCTTAACAAAAGTCAACTACAATGCAAGATATGATTGCTTTTCCAGAACAATATTGCAAACAATAATAAGCTCCTATTACTATCAGGACTCATTTGAAATGCATTTTAAAGATCAGGGCAATACAGGCAACTCTTTTCATAAGAATCCACAACATTACTCTGAGCTATGATGGTCAGTAATCTGCAGGAATTTTACTGATATCATTGGGGTTCAATTATTTGACATAATTGTTTGACCCTGATCTGCTTTCAGTTCCAACAGGAGAGGACCACAGAGAGCAGGCACCTACTGATCTGGGATCAGCCTCTCTCCATTCTTCTATCACAGCTCAGACTGGAGCCAGTACCATGGACAACAAAGAGCAGGCGCCTACTGATCTGGGATCAGCCTCTCTCCATTCTTCTATCACAGCTCAGACTGGAGCCAGTACCATGGACCACAAAGAGCAGGCGCCTACTGATCTGGGATCAGCCTCTCTCCATTCTTCTATTACAGCTCAGACTGGAGCCAGTACCATGGACCACAAAGAGCAGGCGCCTACTGATCTGGGATCAGCCTCTCTCCATTCTTCTATCACAGCTCAGACTGGAGCCAGTACCATGGACCACAAAGAGCAGGCGCCTACTGATCTGGGATCAGCCCCTCTCCATTCCTCTATCACAGCTCAGAATGGATCCAATGTGGTAGCACCAGTGTTAAGTCATGTTCATGTTGCGGGAAACCTTACTCTCAATTTCCAGCCTCATAACAAAGGTAAGGAAGGATTTCTCATTATTTATAAGTGGTCAATGCTCTTCACATAATTGCGTCCCTCCATAACCCAAACCAGAAGTGCTGTGCCCATTCACGTGCCCCCTCAATTTTCAGAGATCTATATTTTTGGAAGGTTTTATTAAATTAATCAGAACCTATTCATAAAATTCGCTTTATTATTTAATTTAAAATCAAACTAGTCTTGTATGCTCTTTAGCTGATCAAATCGCCTCGGTAACCATTCTGCTCCCCCTTTCCCTGTGTGCTTGGTTCCTTTCAAAAGATACTATAGATCAGGGGTGGGCAATTCCAGTCCTGGAGGGCCGGTGTGTATGCAGGTTTTTGTTCCCACCAATTACCCAGCTAAATGAGCTAATTGGCTGTTTCCACCAACACTGGTAGATTAGATCACATTAAAATGTTTCATCTAGGGACAAAACAAGTCTTCGGCTGTCATTCATGCGCTTATTAAGAAATGTAGCTAGAATGTCAGATGGCGTAAATATTAGGGCTAATTAGGTAATTAAGGCCAGAAGTGAGCATGAAAACCAGAAACAGATCCAGCCCTCATTGCCCACCTCTGCTATAGATAGTCAAGATCACAATCTGCTTGGTAAAGCTTCATGGCTTGGTTAACCTGAAAGTCTCACAGGAATTGTGCACATATCTTGTACTGCAGCAGCCACAGAACTATATAAGAACTAGAAAGGCAACGTGGTCACATGGTTCCTTTCAATCCTATTCAATTGGGCACCGCCGCAAGATGGCTGCCACGGCCAGGAAATAGTATTACCGATGAGCTCTGCCATGTATTTCAAATGGATTGCTGTGAAACTAAGTCGCCCCAGCGCAATCTAGGTGCCAAAAGCTCACAATATGGTAATCAATAGAAGCAGGCAATCACATTTTACATTGTGAAAAGTATGATTTATAAAAATAAAATAAAAAAAGTAATCTGTGAATAGCACTGAGGTAGACATACTTTTTGTAGACCTACCCTGGATATTCATAGGCAAGGGCTTAGCACTAGCCTCATAAGCTGTAGTTATTGCCTTTACTACCCAGCGGCAGAGGCTCTGAGCCGAGAGCGCTGTCCCTTTGGTTTTGCCGTAGCAAACAAAGAGTTGCCCTCTATGTCTGATGGAAGCGGTAGCTTCGACGTAGCATCGCAGCGCATGCACTGGACATACCAGGTGTGCCACATGTATATGGTCAAGGGTGCCAAACAGTGCTGCTCTGTTGCGATAACAGATCTTCCCGAAATAGGATCTCACAGGGCGGATCGTAAACAAGGCAGAGGATCGTGGGAAACCAGGGTTTCATCGGCTATCTGGGGGCTACCAGCAAGAGTTTGTGGTGGCCCGTGCTGACCTTGTGCAGGGTGGCATTGATCAGCGACTCTGGCAGAAAAGCATACAGCAGGCCGTCCGGCCATTCGTGCGCTAATGCGTCCATCCTTAGGGGGCTCGAATGCTCGTTCACCGAGAACCACTGGGGGCAATGAGTAGACTCTTGAGAGGCGAACAGGTTTGTCTGAGCATGACTGAAGCATCGACATATCTCCTTCACCACCTCGGGGTGGAGACACCATTCGCCGGGACGAATCTTCTGGCGATAGAACATCAGCTGTACCGTTCCGAATACCTGGTAGGTGTACGGCACGCACAAAGGTAAATCTGGGAAGTGCCCATGTTGGCAGACGCTCGGTCACTTCTAACGATTAGCGGGACTTTAGTCCGTCTTGATGATTTATTTGGTACACTGTTGAGGTATTTTCTGACCTCACAATCACATGCTTGCCCCGCAGTACGGGCAAGAAGTGTCTTAGTGCTAGAAACACCGCTTGGAGTTCGAGCACGTTGATATTGTCCGACTGATGTAGTAGTGACCATAATCCCTGAGCTGGGCGGTGGTGGCAGACAGCTAGTCAGTGAAGCTGATTCTTGCCATAGTTGACGTTGATGCCCAGTTTGGCAATGTGTTCCAAGGTCTTGGCAGTGTGTGTGAGTGCCATACCGTACGATTCGGCACATATCAGCCAATCGTCTAGGTACGGCATAATTCTCAGCCCCCTCAGCTGGAGCGGCGATAGGACTGCACTCATACAGCGAGTAAATACACATGCCGGTTTGGGGGGGGGGTGACAGATAGTTTGCCTGACCCCCAGATGGACATACAGGGTCATGTTGTGAGTCCCATGCCGGTACACGGGCGGATGGACGATGAATAGTTTCCCTGCCAGATTGAGGTGTCGACCTCTGCATCAAGCATAGTCTGTGACTGCGCGATCATTATCCATGACAGTGTATTACCAATTTGCGCCGTCCTGGCAGCTGCAATATAAGCCTTACAGAGCAGATCGTCTGTTGCTTTGCATTGTGGCCGAGGGCAGCGGGCGTCTGCCTGAACCGCCTCCTCTGGGATACCACCAATGCTGCAATGGCAGTTTCCACAGAGGGCATTCGGTTCAGCCCATGGACCGCAGCGTCCCACCTGGACGCAAACGTCCTACAGTTTTTGGCCACCCATTGTATACCAGGGCGTGGCCAGCATTTATTTAGCTTACCCAGGAAATCGCTCGATGCTGGCATGGCACACTGTGGGGGGGGTTTGTTTGTGAAATCTAGATGTCTCTGTAGTGCGGGCCCGAGGCATATCGCAACCCATACATCCCGGGCTGCATGGAGAATAGTTTGTAGAGAGGCCGAGTAACCCACTGAACTGTTAGTGGAACCCGAGCTTCCCACCGACCCTCTGTCAGATCGGTCTACTGTGTCAGACCGACTCTGAGCAAACTGGGTGTTTGATGCTGCTGTAGAGAGTGCATCAAACTCTTCCAAATTCAGATCCCTGTATGAATCCTCCTCTGCTGAGGGCCCCTGTGGGGGACCGCACTGGGGAGCCGTTTCTGCTTTCGCACGGTCTTCCAGCCTCTCAGTCAGCTGTTGCACAGCAGCCTTGCCCTTTTTTTCGTGGAGGGCCCTCGGCAGCGGAAATACCCTTACGTTTGGGGGCAACCTCCGAGGCACAGGCAGCACTGGGTGTCCCCATCAGCTATATCCATGCACTAGGCGCTCATGCCTTAGCAGGATAAAGAGCACCCAAGGCACAGGCAGCACTGTCCCCATCAGCTATATCCATGCACTAGGAGCTCATGCCTTAGCAGGATAAAGAGCACCCAAGGACACAACGTGGCGGTGGTCTTGAGTCGGGGAAGCCAGGGCAGATAGTGTAGCGCACATGCTACTCTGCCACATAGACCCATCCATGTAGCTGTGCGCTCACCGATTGGGAAAGTCTTACTGGGGTGCAGTCGCAGCCAGTACAGACTTGGAATCAATCACCGGAGCCGTAGCTCGCTGATTGTACGATACCAGATCTCACTGGGGTACACCCACGCCCAGGTTCAATCAATGGAATTACAGAAAGATACAAACCTGTACTTTACTGCATACAAACCTGTTCACCGCGTGTGCCTAACCGCAGCAGTATATATATATATATATGCTACACGTAAACAACTGAAGTTCAGCGTTAGAAATATATCAGAGAAATGATATCCGTCTTAGAATAGTAAAGCTACACGCGGATGTCGCATGCGAGTGCTTATCACCGCCTTTCCATTCACCCTGCACCATGCAGGAGCTCTCCATTCACCCTGCACCATGCAGGAGCTCTCCATTCACCATGCACCATGCAGGAGCTCTCCATTCACCCTGCACCATGCAGGAGCTCTCCATTCACTCTGCACCATGCAGGAGCTCTCCATTCACTTTGCACCATGCAGGAGCACTCCATTCACTCTGCACCATGCAGGAGCTCTCCATTCACCCTAAACCATGCAGGAGCCCTCCATTCACCCTGCACCATGCAGGAGCTCTCCATTCACTCTGCACCATGCAGGAGCTCTCCATTCACCCTAAACCATGCAGGAGCTCTCCATTCACCCTAAACCATGCAGGAGCTCTCCATTCACCCTGCACCATGCAGGAGCTCTCCATTCACCCTGCACCATGCAGGAGCTCTCCATTCACTCTGCACCATGCAGGAGCTCTCCATTCACTCTGCACCATGCAGGAGCTCTCCATTCACCCTGAACCATGCAGGAGCTCTCCATTCACTCTGCACCATGCAGGAGCTCTCCATTCACCCTGCATCATGCAGGAGCTCTCCATTCACTCTGCATCATGCAGGAGCTCTCCATTCACTCTGCACCATGCAGGAGCTCTCCATTCACCCTGCACCATGCAGGAGCTCTCCATTCACCCTGCACCATGCAGGAGCTCTCCATTCACTCTGCACCATGCAGGATCTCTCCATTCACCCTGCACCATGCAGGAGCTCTCCATTCACCCTGCACCATGCAGGAGCTCTCCATTCACCCTGCACCATGCAGGAGCTCTCCATTCACCCTGCACTATGCAGGAGCTCTCCATTCACCCTGCACCATGCAGGAGCTCTCCATTCACTCTGCACCATGCAGGAGCTCTCCATTCACCCTGCACCATGCAGGAGCTCTCCATTCACCCTGCACCATGCAGGAGCTCTCCATTCACCCTGCACCATGCAGGAGCTCTCCATTCACCCTGCACCATGCAGGTTCCTTTTGTTCAGCAAATGAGCAATTAGACATGTGAATAGAACAGTAGCTTATAGCCTATGAAAAAAAAAAACTCATGATTCTTGTCGCTCTGCGAACTGCCAGCAAGCTGGGCACACGTAGCCTGCGTGTATCCCCAAATTTAACAATTTTAAAACAAATTCTTAATTTACTTGAATGTGTCAGTGACGGTCAGTACAAACAACCGGGTTGTGCTGACGACATTTTCCACATGTCATGCTCTGGCACTTGTTTCCAACGTGTTTACTCACTTGGCACTGCCTTCTCTTTGAGGCTAGACTTATAGTGTAGACTTATACTACAATAGATTGAGTTCATTTTTTGCCTCAAACATCTACACACAATAGTCAATAATGACGAAGTGAAAACAGGTTTTTTGAAAATATGCTATTTTATTTTACTGACAAAAATAGGTTATTTAGGGGTTACATATTTGTACACACCCTTAGCCTAATACTTGGTTGCTGTACCTTTGGCAGCGATTACAGTTTCAAGGCGTCTTGGGAAAGAAGCTACGAGCTTGGCACACTCGTTTCTGGACATTTTTGCCCATTCCTCTTGGCATATCCCTGCAAGCTCCGTCAGGTTGGATTGGGAGCGTCGGTACACTTGGCTTTGTTCTCTTGGCTGTGTGCTTTGGGTCGTTGTCATGTTGGAAGGTAAACCTCCGCCCCAGTCTGAGGTCTAGAGCGCTCTGGAGCAGGTTTTCTTCAAGGATCTCGGTGTACTTCGCTGCATTCATCTTTCCCTCTATCAGGACTAGTCGCCCCGTTCCCGCTGCTGAAAAACATCCCCACATCATGATGCTGCCACCGCCATGCTTCACTGTAGGGATGGTATTAGCCAGGTGATGAGCGGTGCCTGGTTTTCTCCAGACGTGATGCTTGGTATTCAGACAAAAAAGTTTCAGACAATTTTGGTTTTATCAGACCAAAGAATCTTGATTCTCATGGTTTGAGAGTCCTCTAGGTGCCTTTTAGCAAACTCCAAGCGGGCTGTGATGTGCCTTTTACTAAGGAGGGGTTTCCATCTAGCCACTCTACTATAAATGCCTGATTGGTGGAGTGCTGCCTGGATGGTTGATCTTCTGAAAGGTTCTCCCATCTCCACAAGGATACGCTGGAGCTCTGTCAGAATGACCCTCAGGTTCCTGCTCACCTCCCTGGCCAAGGCCCGTCTTCCCCGATTGCTCAGTTTGGCCGGGCGGCCAGGTCTAGGAAGATTCTTGGTGGTTCCAAACTTCTTCCATTTACGAATGATGGTGGCCACTGTGCTTTTTGGGACCTGTAAAGCTGCAGAGATTTTTCCGTACCCTTCTCCAGATCTATGCCTTGACACAATCCTGTTTCCAGGGGTGTAAAAAGTACCCAGAAATTATACTTAAGTGAAAGTATGGGTACTGTCTCAAAATCTTACTCAAGTAAAAGTCAGAGTATCTGGCTAAAAATACACTTGAGTAAAAGTGAAAAAGTTTCTACTTTTAAATGTACTTAAGTCTGAATGTACATTTTTAACTATGTTTCATGTTCATGTATGTTTCATTGTATGTATTTGTCTTATGTCTTTTTGTGGACCCCAGGAAGATTAGCTGTCGTCACGGCGTCAGCTAATGGGGATCCCGCCAATAAACAATAAACAATAAACTAAAAAGTAAAAGTAATAACGAAATGATTTAATGCACTTCTCCATCGAATTTGAAAAAACATGTCGAGGTAAACTAACATGGACGGTATTCGCATCACAGCATCCAGTTGTAAAGTTGGCTAAACTACAACCTTGGAAAAAATGAAGGGTTTAGTTTAGTTTTTTTTATATGTGGGTTCGACATTGCACATCCTACGGTTCTTGTCAAATAGTTCTTCTGATAGTAGGTGTCGAATTAAAGATCCCCGCTTTCTAGTCTTGCACAAAGACCAATAAGTATGGCTTTGGGCGGGTTCATTTTCCATTGATGGGGATTTGATTAGCTGTTTTAAATAAAGTGCCGCCGCAGGATTAATAACGTTAACGTTAGTTCGGCCAGAGAAACAAATCTACTAATTACAATCGCTGGACCAGCGAGATTTGTACTTTGTCTACATTTTAAATGTAAGGAGTAAAAAGTATGTTTTTTCTTTCTGAAATGTAATTGAGTAAAAGTACAAGTATAAAAACGTAATAATACTCGAGTAAAGTACAAGTCCCCAAAAACAGTACTTGTAAGGAAGTACAATTACTCAAGCACTTTACACCCCTGCCTTTTTCTGAGGTCTGCAGATAATTTCTTTGACCCCATGGCTTGGAGTTTGCTCTGACATGCACTGTCAACTGTGGGACCTTATATAGGCAGGTGTTGGCAATCCCTAATCATGTCCAATCAATTTAATTTATCACAGGTGGACTCCAATTAAGTTGTAGAAACTTGTCTTTTTTCCCGTAGAGTTCTATAGGAAAATGAGTCAGGAGAAATAACCCTTGCAGTGATCCATCCACATCTACTCCATATCTGGCAACAGAGTGATGGTTTGGGGCTCGTTCGATAGCTCAGACCCTTGATGACTTACAGCGATTTAGCCAGCCATGTGTTCCATACTGTACCAGTGTAATTTACAGCTGAATCTAGTCTCACCCCCCAATTCCCATAGAGATCAGTTCAAATGCAGAGAGGTTATAGTATCGCTTGTAACAGTACCTGAAAATAAGATATCGAGATGTTGATGTTGATTGGTCACAGACTTAAGGAAGTAACAGCATGCAAAGGATATGCGACCAAATATTAAATATGATACTTTAAAAATATGTTAAAGCAAAATATTCTAATTTTCTGAGACACTGAATTTTGGGTTTCATTAGCTGTAGTTTCACTTTCTGAAATGAGTGACAAAAAATATTGAACTTTTTCACGATATTCTAATTTTTTGAGCTGCAGCTGTATATGACATATTTAGGAAAAATCATGAAAGGAGGCCACCGTGCAACTCTCCTGCTAGGAGATATTAAAGTTCAAAACGCTCCTGTTGTTCTAGTGTTAAGAACAAACCGATGAGATTTGGAACATGGTCATGTGATGATCCTAGTTACATCACAGTAGCATCACGTGAGGAGGCCTATTCCCATTTTCACCTCCAATCTCCACTGAACTCTATGGTTCACTCACAAGGAGCATACAGCTAACTAACTCAATATAGTTTGGCTAACAGTTATGAAGTTCAGGGTTTATTCAGGGTTCCTCTGCAGAATACAGCTCAGTTCTGGCTATTCACAGATCTTGTAATGCACGTTTTTTTTTTTCTTTTTGAAAATGACTGTTTCCTGAAGTATGCCACCTGGGTATATCCATACAAAGCCTGAACAGTCTGAGGCTTATGTCAACACAGTGCGCCCTAGAAAACTGGCGTGCTTTGGTTCAGACTTTGTGCGTAGATATGCAGTTGGCGTACTTTGTTGTATATTTTAGCTGCTTTGACCACCAGAAACCTTATTCTGTTGAGGTCCATTATATCGGGGTGATGTCTAGGTGAGTTGCAGCGGTAGTGAAACTACCTGGATGGATAGAAAGCACTTTGGATAGATACATTTTTGGGTGAACTGCCCGTTTAACGGTCAGCAGGGCAGCTGATGTTGCTAGTATTCATGCTATACAAATGCAATGGGGTAAGCTCCACAAAATTGCTTATGTCATACCAAAGTTATTTATCCCTTTAAGAAAAAAGTAAACACTCAAGTTTTTCCATCAGACCTCAGACCTAGGTCAAATGCATACGGTCTTTAGATTCTGACCTGGGTCAAATGCATACGGTCTTTAGATTCTGACCTGGGTCAAATGCATACGGTCTTTAGATTCTGACCTGGGTCAAATGCATACGGTCTTTAGATTCTGACCTGGGTCAAATGCATACGGTCTTTAGATTCAGACCTGGGTCAAATGCATACGGTCTTTAGATTCTGACCTGGGTCAAATGCATACAGTCTTTAGATTCTGACCTGGGTCAAATGCATACGGTCTTTAGATTCTGACCTGGGTCAAATGCATACGGTCTTTAGATTCAGACCTGGGTCAAATGCATACGGTCTTTAGATTCAGACCTGGGTCAAATGCATACGGTCTTTAGATTCAGACCTGGGTCAAATGCATACGGTCTTTAGATTCAGACCTGGGTCAAATGCATACGGTCTTTAGATTCTGACCTGGGTCAAATGCATACGGTCTTTAGATTCTGACCTGGGTCAAATCCATACGGTCTTTAGATTCTGACCTGGGTCAAATGCATACAGTCTTTAGATTCTGACCTGGGTCAAATGCATACAGTCTTTAGATTCTGACCTAGCTCAAATGCATATGGTCTTTAGATTCTGACCTGGGTCAAATGCATACGGTCTTTAGATTCAGACCTGGGTCAAATGCATACGGTCTTTAGATTCAGACCTGGGTCAAATGCATACGGTCTTTAGATTCAGACCTGGGTCAAATGCATACGGTCTTTAGATTCAGACCTGGGTCAAATGCATACGGTCTTTAGATTCTGACCTGGGTCAAATGCATACGGTCTTTAGATTCTGACCTGGGTCAAATCCATACGGTCTTTAGATTCTGACCTGGGTCAAATGCATACAGTCTTTAGATTCTGACCTGGGTCAAATGCATACAGTCTTTAGATTCTGACCTAGCTCAAATGCATATGGTCTTTAGATTCTGACCTGGGTCAAATGCATACGGTCTTTAGATTCTGACCTGGGTCAAATGCATACGGTCTTTAGATTCTGACCTGGGTCAAATGCATACGGTCTTTAGATTCTGACCTTGGTCAAATGCATATGGTCTTTAGATTCTGACCTGGGTCAAATGCATAAAGTCTTTAGATTCTGACCTTGGTCAAATGCATACGGTCTTTAGATTCTGACGTGGGTCAAATGCATACGGTCTTTAGATTTTGACCTGGGTCAAATGCATACGGTCTTTAGATTCTGACCTTGGTCAAATGCATACGGTCTTTAGATTCTGACCTGGGTCAAATGCATACAGTCTTTAGATTCAGACCTGGGTCAAATGCATAAAGTCTTTAGATTCTGACCTGGGGCAAATGCATACGGTCTTTAGATTCTGACCTGGGTAAAATGCATACGGTCTTTAGATTCTGACCTGGGTCAAATGCATACAGTCTTTAGATTCTGACCTGGGTCAAATCCATACGGTCTTTAGATTCTGACCTGGGTCAAATGCATACGGTCTTAAGATTCTGACCTGGGTCAAATGCATACAGTCTTTAGATTCTGACATGGGTCAAATCCATACGGTCTTTAGATTCAGACCTGGGTCAAATGCATACGGTCTTTAGATTCAGACCTGGGTCAAATGCATACGGTCTTTAGATTCAGACCTGGGTCAAATGCATACGGTCTTTAGATTCAGACCTGGGTCAAATGCATACGGTCTTTAGATTCTGACCTGGGTCAAATGCATACGGACTTTAGATTCTGACCTGGGTCAAATCCATACGGTCTTTAGATTCTGACCTGGGTCAAATGCATACAGTCTTTAGATTCTGACCTGGGTCAAATGCATACAGTCTTTAGATTCTGACCTGGCTCAAATGCATAAGGTCTTTAGATTCTGACCTGGGTCAAATGCATACAGTCTTTAGATTCTGACCTTGGTCAAATGCATATGGTCTTTAGATTCTGACCTGGGTCAAATGCATACGGTCTTTAGATTCTGACCTTGGTCAAATGCATACGGTCTTTAGATTCTGACGTGGGTCAAATGCATACGGTCTTTAGATTTTGACCTGGGTCAAATGCATACGGTCTTTAGATTCTGACCTTGGTCAAATGCATACGGTCTTTAGATTCTGACCTGGGTCAAATGCATACGGTCTTTAGATTCAGACCTGGGTCAAATGCATACGGTCTTTAGATTCTGACCTGTGTCAAATGCATACAGTCTTTAGATTCTGACCTCGGTCAAATCCATACGGTTTTTAGATTCAGACCTGGGTCAAATGCATACGGTCTTTAGATTCTGACCTGGGTCAAATCCATACGGTCTTTAGATTCAGACCTGGGGCAAATGCATACGGTCTTTAGATTCTGACCTGGGTAAAATGCAAACGGTCTTTAGATTCTGACCTGGGTCAAATGCATACAGTCTTTAGATTCTGACCTGGGTCAAATCCATATGGTCTTTAGATTCTGACCTGGGTCAAATGCATACGGTCTTTAGATTCTGACCTGGGTCAAATGCATACAGTCTTTAGATTCTGACCTGGGTCAAATGCATACGGTCTTTAGATTCAGACCTGGGTCAAATGCATACGGTCTTTAGATTCTGACCTGGGTAAAATGCATACAGTCTTTAGATTCTGACGTGGGTCAAATGCAAACAGTCTTTAGATTCTGACCTGGTTCAAATCCATATGGTCTTTAGATTCAGACCTGGGTCAAATGCATACGGTCTTTAGATTCTGACCTGGGTCAAATCCATACGGTCTTTAGATTCAGACCTGGGTCAAATGCATACGGTCTTTAGATTGTGACCTGGGTCAAATGCATACGGTCTTTAGATTCTGACCTGGGTCAAATGCATACGGTCTTTAGATTCTGACCTGGGTAAAATGCATACAGTCTTTAGATTCTGACGTGGGTCAAATGCAAACAGTCTTTAGATTCTGACCTGGTTCAAATCCATATGGTCTTTAGATTCAGACCTGGGTCAAATGCATACGGTCTTTAGATTCTGACCTGGGTCAAATGCATACAGTCTTTAGATTCTGACATGGGTCAAATCCATACGGTCTTTAGATTCAGACCTGGGTCAAATGCATACGGTCTTTAGATTCAGACCTGGGTCAAATGCATACGGTCTTTAGATTCAGACCTGGGTCAAATGCATACGGTCTTTAGATTCAGACCTGGGTCAAATGCATACGGTCTTTAGATTCAGACCTGGGTCAAATGCATACGGTCTTTAGATTCTGACCTGGGTCAAATGCATACGGTCTTTAGATTCTGACCTGGGTCAAATCCATACGGTCTTTAGATTCTGACCTTGGTCAAATGCATACAGTCTTTAGATTCTGACCTGGGTCAAATGCATACAGTCTTTAGATTCTGACCTGGCTCAAATGCATAAGGTCTTTAGATTCTGACCTGGGTCAAATGCATACGGTCTTTAGATTATGACCTTGGTCAAATGCATATGGTCTTTAGATTCTGACCTGGGTCAAATGCATACGGTCTTTAGATTCTGACCTTGGTCAAATGCATACGGTCTTTAGATTCTGACGTGGGTCAAATGCATACGGTCTTTAGATTTTGACCTGGGTCAAATCCATACGGTCTTTAGATTCAGACCTGGGGCAAATGCATACGGTCTTTAGATTCTGACGTGGGTCAAATGCATACGGTCTTTAGATTCTGACCTGGGTCAAATCCATACGGTCTTTAGATTCAGACCTGGGGCAAATGCATACGGTCTTTAGATTCTGACCTGGGTAAAATGCATACGGTCTTTAGATTCTGACGTGGGTCAAATGCAAACAGTCTTTAGATTCTGACCTGGTTCAAATCCATATGGTCTTTAGATTCAGACCTGGGTCAAATGCATACGGTCTTTAGATTCTGACCTGGGTCAAATGCATACAGTCTTTAGATTCTGACATGGGTCAAATCCATACGGTCTTTAGATTCAGACCTGGGTCAAATGCATACGGTCTTTAGATTCAGACCTGGGTCAAATGCATACGGTCTTTAGATTCAGACCTGGGTCAAATGCATACGGTCTTTAGATTCAGACCTGGGTCAAATGCATACGGTCTTTAGATTCAGACCTGGGTCAAATGCATACGGTCTTTAGATTCTGACCTGGGTCAAATGCATACGGTCTTTAGATTCTGACCTGGGTCAAATCCATACGGTCTTTAGATTCTGACCTTGGTCAAATGCATACAGTCTTTAGATTCTGACCTGGGTCAAATGCATACAGTCTTTAGATTCTGACCTGGCTCAAATGCATAAGGTCTTTAGATTCTGACCTGGGTCAAATGCATACGGTCTTTAGATTATGACCTTGGTCAAATGCATATGGTCTTTAGATTCTGACCTGGGTCAAATGCATACGGTCTTTAGATTCTGACCTTGGTCAAATGCATACGGTCTTTAGATTCTGACGTGGGTCAAATGCATACGGTCTTTAGATTTTGACCTGGGTCAAATGCATACGGTCTTTAGATTCTGACCTTGGTCAAATGCATACGGTCTTTAGATTCTGACCTGGGTCAAATGCATACGGTCTTTAGATTCAGACCTGGGTCAAATGCATACGGTCTTTAGATTCTGACCTGTGTCAAATGCATACAGTCTTTAGATTCTGACCTCGGTCAAATCCATACGGTTTTTAGATTCAGACCTGGGTCAAATGCATACGGTCTTTAGATTCTGACCTGGGTCAAATCCATACGGTCTTTAGATTCAGACCTGGGGCAAATGCATACGGTCTTTAGATTCTGACCTGGGTAAAATGCATACGGTCTTTAGATTCTGACCTGGGTCAAATGCATACGGTCTTTAGATTCTGACCTGGGTCAAATGCATACAGTCTTTAGATTCTGACCTGGGTCAAATCCATACGGTCTTTAGATTCAGACCTGGGTCAAATGCATACGGTCTTTAGATTCTGACCTGGGTAAAATGCATACAGTCTTTAGATTCTGACGTGGGTCAAATGCAAACAGTCTTTAGATTCTGACCTGGTTCAAATCCATATGGTCTTTAGATTCAGACCTGGGTCAAATGCATACGGTCTTTAGATTCTGACCTGGGTCAAATCCATACGGTCTTTAGATTCAGACCTGGGTCAAATGCATACGGTCTTTAGATTCTGACGTGGGTCAAATGCATACGGTCTTTAGATTCTGACCTGGGTCAAATGCATACGGTCTTTAGATTCTGACCTGGGTCAAATGCATACGGTCTTTAGATTCTGACCTGTGTCAAATGCATACGGTCTTTAGATTCAGACCTGGGTCAAATGCATACGGTCTTTAGATTCTGACCTGTGTCAAATGCATACAGTCTTTAGATTCTGACCTCGGTCAAATCCATACGGTTTTTAGATTCAGACCTGGGTCAAATGCATACGGTCTTTAGATTCTGACCTGGGTCAAATCCATACGGTCTTTAGATTCAGACCTGGGGCAAATGCATACGGTCTTTAGATTCTGACCTGGGTAAAATGCATACGGTCTTTAGATTCTGACGTGGGTCAAATGCAAACAGTCTTTAGATTCTGACCTGGTTCAAATCCATATGGTCTTTAGATTCAGACCTGGGTCAAATGCATACGGTCTTTAGATTCTGACCTGGGTCAAATGCATACAGTCTTTAGATTCTGACATGGGTCAAATCCATACGGTCTTTAGATTCAGACCTGGGTCAAATGCATACGGTCTTTAGATTCAGACCTGGGTCAAATGCATACGGTCTTTAGATTCAGACCTGGGTCAAATGCATACGGTCTTTAGATTCAGACCTGGGTCAAATGCATACGGTCTTTAGATTCAGACCTGGGTCAAATGCATACGGTCTTTAGATTCTGACCTGGGTCAAATGCATACGGTCTTTAGATTCTGACCTGGGTCAAATCCATACGGTCTTTAGATTCTGACCTTGGTCAAATGCATACAGTCTTTAGATTCTGACCTGGGTCAAATGCATACAGTCTTTAGATTCTGACCTGGCTCAAATGCATAAGGTCTTTAGATTCTGACCTGGGTCAAATGCATACGGTCTTTAGATTATGACCTTGGTCAAATGCATATGGTCTTTAGATTCTGACCTGGGTCAAATGCATACAGTCTTTAGATTCTGACCTGGCTCAAATGCATAAGGTCTTTAGATTCTGACCTGGGTCAAATGCATACGGTCTTTAGATTCTGACCTGGGTCAAATGCATACGGTCTTTAGATTCTGACCTGGGTCAAATGCATACAGTCTTTAGATTCTGACCTGGGTCAAATCCATACGGTCTTTAGATTCAGACCTGGGTCAAATGCATACGGTCTTTAGATTCTGACCTGGGTAAAATGCATACAGTCTTTAGATTCTGACGTGGGTCAAATGCAAACAGTCTTTAGATTCTGACCTGGTTCAAATCCATATGGTCTTTAGATTCAGACCTGGGTCAAATGCATACGGTCTTTAGATTCTGACCTGGGTCAAATCCATACGGTCTTTAGATTCAGACCTGGGTCAAATGCATACGGTCTTTAGATTGTGACCTGGGTCAAATGCATACGGTCTTTAGATTCTGACCTGGGTCAAATGCATACGGTCTTTAGATTCTGACCTGTGTCAAATGCATACAGTCTTTAGATTCTGACCTCGGTCAAATCCATACGGTTTTTAGATTCAGACCTGGGTCAAATGCATACGGTCTTTAGATTCTGACCTGGGTCAAATCCATACGGTCTTTAGATTCAGACCTGGGGCAAATGCATACGGTCTTTAGATTCTGACCTGGGTCAAATGCATACAGTCTTTAGATTCTGACCTGGGTCAAATGCATACGGTCTTTAGATTCTGACCTGGGTCAAATGCATACGGTCTTTAGATTCTGACCTGGGTCAAATGCATACAGTCTTTAGATTCTGACCTGGGTCAAATCCATACGGTCTTTAGATTCAGACCTGGGTCAAATGCATACGGTCTTTAGATTCTGACCTGGGTAAAATGCATACAGTCTTTAGATTCTGACGTGGGTCAAATGCAAACAGTCTTTAGATTCTGACCTGGTTCAAATCCATATGGTCTTTAGATTCAGACCTGGGTCAAATGCATACGGTCTTTAGATTCTGACCTGGGTCAAATCCATACGGTCTTTAGATTCAGACCTGGGTCAAATGCATACGGTCTTTAGATTGTGACCTGGGTCAAATGCATACGGTCTTTAGATTCTGACCTGGGTCAAATGCATACGGTCTTTAGATTCTGACCTGGGTCAAATGCATACGGTCTTTAGATTCTGACCTGGGTCAAATGCATACGGTCTTTAGATTCTGACCTGGGTCAAATGCATACAGTCTTTAGATTCTGACCTGGGTCAAATCCATACGGTCTTTAGATTCAGACCTGGGTCAAATGCATACGGTCTTTAGATTCTGACCTGGGTAAAATGCATACAGTCTTTAGATTCTGACGTGGGTCAAATGCAAACAGTCTTTAGATTCTGACCTGGTTCAAATCCATATGGTCTTTAGATTCAGACCTGGGTCAAATGCATACGGTCTTTAGATTCTGACCTGGGTCAAATCCATACGGTCTTTAGATTCAGACCTGGGTCAAATGCATACGGTCTTTAGATTGTGACCTGGGTCAAATGCATACAGTCTTTAGATTCTGACCTGGGTCAAATGCATACGGTCTTTAGATTCAGACCTGGGTCAAATGCATACGGTCTTTAGATTCTGACCTGGGTCAAATGCATACGGTCTTTAGATTCTGACCTGGGTCAAATGCATACGGTCTTTAGATTCAGACCTGGGTCAAATGCACACGGTCTTTAGATTCTGAGACAAAACAAAAATCTTGCAGATCTCTGAAAATATTCAGTGAAATACATGACTGACCAAAACGTACAATACCAGAATATCAATTGTTCTCAATATAGTAAAATGGTTAGTAATCTGCCGGAATTGTACTGGTATCTAATAAATGGGTTAAATGTTTTCACATAAATATTTGACAAATATCTGCTTTCACTTCCAATAGGAGAGCCCCACAGAGAGCCGGCACTGACTGATAACAAAGGTAAGGAAGGAGTTGTCATTCTTTGTGATCAATGCACTTCACATAATTCTGTCCCTCCATAATCCACACTATTCCATACCAACAGTGGAATTGTTTTTTTGTGAATTATATTATATAAACCACATACGTTTTTGGATTTTGGACTGAGAGCCCATTTTTTCCCCAGAATACATTATACAAAACCCTTTATTCATTCTCCAATGTACAGCACATTTTACATACAGTAAAACATTTAAATGATTTTATTTTTATTTTGTTTAAATGTTTTTGTGAGCACAACCCAAGAGCCAGAACTGAGTCTTACATCTATAACCTAATACATGCAGGCTAGCATTTTGCAAAGTGTAATGTAAGATCCATGGGAAGTGTTTTTTTCAAATAACAATTTAATTCAAACAAATTGATATGCGGTAATATGTCATTTCTACATTTTTGGTGGATTTGGCGACATCTTTGGCGACAGGTTTGTTTACACACTCCAAATTCAAAACAAGGTTTTATTCAAAACAAAACTACACACCCAAACAAAGCGCCAAGCTTGGGGGTGCAGCACTAGGAGCACATTGAGGGGTTCATTGGTTTGCTTGGGGGTTCAGCACTAGGAGCACATTGAGGGGTTCATTGGTTTGCTTGGGGGTGTAGCACTAGGAGCCCATTGAGGGGTTCATTGGTTTGCTTGGGGGTTCAGCACTAGGAGCACATTGAGGGGTACATTGGTTTGCTTGGGGGTGCAGCACTAGGAGCACATTGAGGGGTTCATTAGTTTGCTTGTGGGTGTAGTACTAGGAGCACATTGAGGGGTTCATTGGTTTGCTTGGGGGTTCAGCACTAGGAGCACATTGAGGGGTTCATTGGTTTGCTTGGGGGTTCAGCACTAGGAGCACATTGAGGGGTTCATTGGTTTGCTTGGGGGTGTAGCACTAGGAACACATTGAGGGGTTCATTGGTTTGCTTGGGGGTGTAGCACTAGGAACACATTGAGTGTTTAAAGTTCTTATGATCCAGCAGTAGTGTATTTTGGAGAAAGAATACTGCCTGGAGACGATCAAAAATATCGTCCAACATGGTAAAGTTCTCTTTTGGATTTTAGCCACCTGCTCTTCTGCAAGTTCCTGTGCACGCATCATCACATTTGACGTTCCTGTGCACGCATCATCACATTTGATGTTCCTGTGCACGCATCATCACATTTGACGTTCCTGTGCACGCATCATCACATTTGACGTTCCTGTGCACGCATCATCACATTTGACGTTCCTGTGCACGCATCATCACATTTGACGTTCCTGTGCACGCATCATCACATTTGACGTTCCTGTGCACGCATCATCACATTTGACGTTCCTGTGCACGCATCATCACATTTGACGTTCCTGTGCACGCATCATCACATTTGACGTTCCTGTGCACACATCATCACATTTGAATATTGGCGCGACTGTCCCAACGGCACCAATGGAACATAGTACACACAGAATGCACATACATTGAATGGATATTACTCCAAAGTGCGAAAATGGCAATTTTAAAATGAAAAAATGACATATTACAGCTTTAAATACATAATAAATGTATTGTTAATTTGCCACAGTTGCATGATATAAAATCAATTCAGCTTTTCATAGAATAATGGAACAAATTTACAAGGAAGTAATAGACAGCAAGAGTCATATTTAATACTTATGTGCAACATAACGCCTGTTCATATGTCCATATTTACTAACCTGACACACCTGCAATTAGTGCACATGAACTGTGATAAAAGTGGAGGCACTTAGTGCACATGAACTGTGATAAAAGTGGAGGCACTTTGTGCACATGAACTGTGATAAAAGTGGAGGCACTTCATGAACTGTGATAAAAGTGGAGGCACTGAGTGCACATAAACTGTGATAAAAGTGGAGGCACTTAGTGCACATTATCTGTGATAAAAGTGGAGGCACTTAGTGCACATGAACTGTGATAAAAGTGGAGGCACTTTGTGCACATGAACTGTGATAACAGTGGAGGCACTTCATGCACATGAACTGTGATAAAAGTGGAGGCACTTAGTGCACATGAACTGTGATAAAAGTGGAGGCACTTAGTGCCCATGAACTGTGATAAAAGTGGAGGCACTTTGTGCACATGAACTGTGATAACAGTGGAGGCACTTCATGCACATGAACTGTGATAAAAGTGGCGGCACTTAGTACACATGAACTGTGATAAAAGTGGAGGCACTGAGTGCACATAAACTGTGATAAAAGCGGAGGCACTTAGTACACATGAACTGTGATAAAAGTGGAGGCACTTAGTGCACATGAACTGTGATAAAAGCGGAGGCCAGCTGAATTTGATTGGTTGGCCTTAATCCATCTGACACACTGTCAGCTATAGATCATACAGTGAAAGATATCTTGCCAGGGACGTTTTTGCACAAAATCACTTCACAATGAATCATATAATCCAAGTAGGTTCTACTGAAGCAAGGGTTTGAGCTTCCTGTTGTTGTGCTCAGATGCAACACGACCATGAAAGATTTAACACTGGTTTGTCTCTTTTCAGATGAATCCAAGAAGGCACTGAAAACTCATCTGAAGCAGAAGTTTCAGCGTATAGTTTTAACAAATGAGTGTGAACCAAGCATCCTGAATAAGATCTATACAGAGCTCTACATGACAGATGGAGGAATTGGGGGGGTCAATAATGAACACGAGGTCAGACAGATTGAGACAGCATCCAAGAGACAAACCACAAAGGAGACTGCAATCCTCTGCAAAAACATCTTTAAGCCTTTATCTGGACAAGAGAAACCCAGAACTGTGCTTACAAAGGGCATCGCTGGCATTGGGAAAACCGTCTCTGTGCAGAAGTTCATTTTGGACTGGGCCGAAGAAAAAGCCAATCAGGACATTGATTTCATCTTCGCTCTTCCTTTCCGAGATCTGAATCTGAAGAAAGAGAGAGAATTCAGCCTGATGCAACTTCTGCACCACTACTTTCCACAACTGAAAGAGATCAAAAGTGTTGAAGGTGATGAAGTTGTGTTTATCTTTGATGGTCTGGATGAGTGTCGACTTCCTCTAGACTTCCAAAACAATGAGATGTGCTTTGATATAACAGAGTCATTATCAGTGGATGTGCTGCTGACCAACCTCATTCAGGGGAATCTGCTTCCCTCTGCTCTCCTCTGGATCACCTGCCGACCAGCAGCAGCCTGTCAGATTCCACAGAAGTACTTCCACCGAGTGACAGAGGTACGAGGGTTCAATGACCAACAGAAGGAGGACTACTTTAAGAAGAGAATCAGAGATGAGAACCAGGCCAGCAGAATTATCTCACACATAAAGTCATCCAGGAGTCTCTACATCATGTGTCACATACCAGTCTTCTGCTGGATTTCTGCTTCTGTTCTGGAGATAATATTGGGTGAAGTAGAGAGTGGAGATCTGCCCAAGACATTGACTGAAATGTACACACGCTTCCTGCTCATTCAGACTACTATGAAGAAAGAGAAGTATGGCACCAATGAGACAAACCCAAAGAAAGAGTCCGATACAGAAATCATCCTGAAACTGGGGCAGCTGGCTTTTCTACAGCTGGAAAAGGGCCATCTGATATTCTATGAAGAGGACCTGAGAGAGAGTGGCATTGATGTCAGTGAAGCTTCAGAGTACTCTGGGGTGTGCACAGAGATCTTTAAAAAGGAGAAGTGTGGGTCGTCTCCAAAGAAGGTCTACTCCTTTGTGCATCTGAGCATTCAGGAGTATCTGGCTGCCTTGTTTGTGTATCATTCATGTGTAAATAAGAACAGAAACGTACTCAAAAAATCAAACCTCTGGAGCAGAATGCAGCTGTCTAAGGTACACAGGAGTGCAGTGAATCAGGCCTTACAAAGTAAGAATGGACACCTGGACCTTTTCCTCCGATTCCTTCTTGGCCTCTCTGTGGTCTCTGTTGAAAATGGAGAACTACTGACACAGTTTGGGATCAGATCTGACGGAGGAACTGCTACTTTCTTTCAAAGACGGTCAGAAAGCAGATCAGAGAGCATTAAGAAAACAGTCCAGTACATTAAGGAGAAGATCAGAGTGGAATATTCAGCAGAGAGGACCATCAATCTGTTTCACTGTCTCAATGAACTGAATGACAACTCTCTAGTGGAGGAAATCCAGAATTCCCAGAGATCAGGAAAACTTTCTGATAAAGAGCTGGAACCAGACCAATGTTCAGCTCTGACCTTTGTGTTACTGATGTCAGAGGAGATCCTGGATGAGTTTGACTTGACGACCTACAAAACATCAGTAACAGGTCGTCGTAGACTGGTACCAGTAGTCACAAACTGCAGGAAGGCCATGTGAGTATTATGTCATTAATACTGTAGATTATTGACAGCATATTTTCATATCACTTTCTATTTCTAGTATAACATTTTCTAGTCATAAAATTGTCGGGCATGTGAGAATTTGGTAAAAATCAAGCTGTCAAGCTGTTTTAACAGATTGTGCATTTAATGAATACAGAAAACACATAGCATCAAATGCTCAAACTCCCTTATCCAACATCCAACAAAGTCTATTTTATTTTTTTAAGTAAAAAATTATCATTAAATATACCAATTATCAGACTAATCTGATGTATTAATCTTTGTCAAAACATACAACTCACAAACAGATTAAAATGAAGAGGCTGTATTCAGTTACAATATTAAGACAAAGACACAGGGCTCTATTTTCCGGCGGGCGCATGGCGTGTGGATACTGAATTTCCGTATTCCGTGACCACAAGCTCGAAGCGCACTCACAGCGCATTGAATGTTGAAAATGGGTTAGGCTGAATATTTAAGTGCAGTGATTTCATCAGATTCCGTCCGTCCGTTGTCTTCCGCTTATCCGGGTCCGGGTCGCGGGGGCAGCAGCTTCAGCAAGGGAACCCAGGCCGCCCTCTCCCCAGCCACTTCCGCCAGCTCTTCCGGGGGAATCCCGAGGCGTTCCCAGGCCAGCCGAGAGATGTAATCCCTCCAGCGTGTCCTGGGTCGGCCCCGAGGTCTCCTCCCGGACGGACATGCCCGAAAAACCTCCCGAGGGAGGCGTCCAGGAGGCATCCTCACCAGATGCCCGAACCACCTCAGCTGGCTCCTCTCGACATGGAGGAGCAGCGGCTCTACTCTGAGTCCCTCCCGGATGTCCGAGCTCCTCACCCTATCTCTAAGGCTGAGCCCGGCCACCCTGCGGAGGAAACTCATTTTGGCCGCTTGTATTCGCGATCTCGTTCTTTCGGTCACTACCCATAGCTCGTGGCCATAGGTGAGGGTTGGAACGTAGATTGACCGGTAAATCGAGAGCTTCGCCTTTTGGCTTAGCTCTCTCTTCACCACGACGGACCGGTATAGCGCCCGCATCACTGCTGACGCCGCCCCGATCCGCCTGTCCATCTCCCGCTCCATCCTACCCTCACTCGTGAACAAGATCCCGAGATACTTAAACTCCTCCACCTGAGGCAGGACCTCCCCCCCGACCCGGAGAGGGCAGTCCACCCTTTTCCGGCTGAGGACCATGGCCTCAGACTTGGAGATGCTGATTCTCATCCCAGCCGCTTCACACTCGGCTGCGAACTGTCCCAGCAGGAGCTGAAGGTCGCTGTTTGATGGGGCTAAAAAGACCACGTCGTCCGCAAACAGCAGACACGCAATCCTTCCACCACCAAACTCGACACCCTCCGCCACCCGGCTGCGCCTAGAAATTCTGTCCATAAAGGTTATGAACAGAATCGGTGACATAGGGCAGCCTTGGCGGAGTCCAACCCCCACTGGGAACAAGTCCGACTTACTGCCGGCAACGCGGACCAGACTCTCACTCCTTCGGTACAGGGACTGAATGGCCCTTAGTAAGCGGCCATCCACCCCATACTCCCGGAGTACCCCCCACAGGATGCCCCTGGGAACACGGTCATAAGCCTTCTCCAAATCCACAAAACACATGTGGACTGGTTGGGCAAACTCCCATGCCCCTTCCAGCACCCTAGCGAGGGTAAAGAGCTGATCCACGGTTCCACGGCCGGGACGAAAACCACATTGCTCCTCCTCAATCTGAGGTTCAACTATCGACCGGACCCTCCGCTTTCATCAGATTGCAT